>OX375877.1:116696582-116873421 GCA_947359465.1 Metellina segmentata | reverse complement strand
ACGTTAATTAACATTACCTAACCTTACCTTCGGGTTTGATCGCGGATCAGCGCCAATAGCGCGTTGTCTTGCTCTAATGCGACGTTAGTTAAAAAACCTACCAACCCAAAATAGATAAGCTGCGCCAATCTTAAAACAAAATTAAATGTACTAGATTTCAAAATGTCAGATTAACAAATACTACGTTGAAAGCAAAAACAAAATTAAATGTAATAGATTTCAAAATGTCAGATTAACAACGTTCAAAGCTTAATAAAACAGTCAAAATACTAACATAAAACAAAATAAAGCTTAAAAAGTAAGAAAAAGTATAGAAAGAAATTTTGAATTGCAATGGATGTGAAAGATGGAATGATACAGTTTGCTATTTTTAGTGCTAAAAAACAAGATTGTGAAGGACTTTTAAAGAGATTTAAAAAATACGCGACACACATTGATTTATAATATATACGTATATATATTTTGCTCAGGTGGGACCTCGTCATCTTACCGTGGTTCAAAATTACCTGGTGCTGTCCTCGGATCTCGATCTTCGAGGGTTGATCGCGGTACGTCGACAATAGCTCGTCGTGTTGCTTCAGAGCGACGTTAATTAAAATACCTACCTATCTACCCAGAACATCTCCAATAGCCCGTTGCGTTGCATCATTACAACGTTAATTCTGCTACCTACCGACCTAGTTTCTAGCTATCCGAGGTGGACATATCTCACGTTACCTTGGATAATCATAATTTGTCTGTATCTGATATTTTTTACTTTGTTGTTATCAAATTTCTTATAGTTTTGAAGGGTGATGGTGAAGTAAATTTCGAAGAATGTACCATCACGACATTTTATAGTATCACATGAAATAATATGCATTACTCTACAAATATTCTTCAAATCTAGGCAAATATTCTCCTGTAACAATATCTCCCAATTGAGTTTTGATTCATAAATTCACGAAATAGAATTTCGGCAAAATACCTGCCCAAAGCCATTTTACAGTTACTTTGAATGTATTGTCTAAGTATAAAATGGAAGCAATTTAACAAATCGCGTTTCTCGAGGAAAACGCATCATAGTATCATGTATCATTTATGAGTTATTCCGAATACCTTAAGTTCTTTATCCACATGTTTTATGCAGATGTAAAATACTACTAGAGGTATACTCGTCTACATTATTCATACAGAAATAAGTCTCTAAATTCAAATAAATGTGAACATTTTTCAAATGGTGTAAAAGTAGGTTCTCACGAGATCATCTGTGTGTTTGCGGTACAAGAAAACTTTGTAGAGGTTTAGAATTTTTTCGTTCGTTGAAAGCTTACAGACCCCTGAGTGAATGACAAGTTGTGATAGAGGATGTTCATATGAATTAAACGAGTTATACAGAACTGTTTTATCTTAATATTAAAGCATAAAATCAATACATAGCCTCGTTACGGATAATTACCTTTAATGTACTACAGAGTCTGTTCGGACTTTTTTGAACGATTATAATGGACAGAATATCAATTTTTCACACATCAAATATTTATGTTTCTAATGTTCTATTTGATAGGCTCTTTATTAACTACTCGTCAACACCCGGAGGATTGCTTTGTAATCCTCACTAGGTTGCTGCGCAAACCTATGCTCGCTTCGCTCGCATCAATGAAGACATGTGTCCTAGCAGAAAGAATTGTTTACAAAATATGATACTCCAAAAAAATATTTTTCAAACCTAAATTTGCTGTACTACAGAAAATATAAACAGTACCCTGGAATCAAAATTCAAATGAAAACTTTGAGCAAATTTTGAGTCGAAATGTGAGCGCTGCTTTGGAAATTGAATACCCAGTATGTTGTTTGTGTACATTTCCAGCACTCTCGAGTCACCCACACTTTTTCATTGAGTTTGTTGTCGAAAGTTATAGTGCAAGCGTCTTGTTGAACTATAATTATTGACCCTGAAAAGGACCGTTTTTTAAATGGCACTGAAATGATCCTCCGCTTTCTTTGATTTCTAATTCTAAACTGCAACAACTCGACTAAAATTTTTTTTCAGTAAAATTTCATCCGATAACGCTATAAATTCAATTGAGGCTTTTTGCTTCGCGGTAAACAAACTATCGTACAATGTTGCCAAAACGCGATAACAAATAATGACTTTTGTTGTATCGACAAAAGTGTTTTGGCCCATTCTTGTTCCTCAGTTTTCCTAAGTCCTTGAATGGTTTTTGGTCGACGTTTGGATACTGCCCTTTTTAGAAGTCCATGGGTGAGACATATGGAGATTTAGCAGGAATATTAGTAAAAGGTTTTCACTTTGCACCAGTTTCTTGTTCCATTTTTTCCAAGATTTTAACAGTGGATTTAGATGTGTGGGGGCTTGCTTTATCCTGAAGCAACTCTACTGATTGTTGGCACTGTGGGTAAAGGTATGGTATTTCTCTTTTGAATATTGGGGATTAAATATGGTCATGATAGTATAGGGAGTTCTTTTTTTATATTTTCCCCACTTAATTTACTCTTAATTTTCCATTATATGCAAAACCGGCAACAATCTAAATCCCTCAGAGAAAGTTTCTTTAAATACTTTGAACCACATGGGCGCGTTTTATGATGTTTTTCTCTTTTATGTTAATAAACTGGTTTTTTTTATTGCAATCCTTTAATTACACCCACGCCTCGTCTATTGTAACAAAAATTTTCAATCTTTCTCCAGCCAAATGCTTCACATAGAGAATTCTATAGTGAGTTCTACGTTCTGCAACATGTCGTGGAGATAGCCGATGAATATTGTGTATTTTGACCTTTTAAGTTTCAAATCATTGTAAATTATTTTATTTACAGTTGAGATTGAACATTTTAATGACTTTACAGTAGTCCTTTGACCTGACAGATTCTCTTTTAAAATTAACGATCTTACCCTACAAATATTCAAAGAAATTATTTTCTCTTTTGGATATGTATTTGGATGTATTTTTCCACTTTTACGTTTCTTTCCTTTCTCCTTAATATTACTTATCGTACCTTTAGATATCGAAAAACCATGTATTTTACATCGTTTTTGAATAATGGAACAAGCATGATTCTATTAGGAATGAGCGGGAACATAACCTCATTGCTAAATTCATTGCTATTTAAAACAGCCATTTTGAAAGTAAGCAAAGTTCTGAGTTAATTGACGATAAGTTATACTTTAAGTATTTAACTGCTGCGAAAGTAAAACTCTTTCGTAGCATACCATTTTTTTACAGCTCATCAAAATAGTGCAAAAAAGGTCCGAACAACCTCTTCCATAAATTTTCTTTCTTCCCAAGTAAAATATATTTTGAATGTTTTAGGCTTTAATGCAAAATCTATATAAATAAAAATGGAGTGTTTGTTTGTACATTGAATATTTTCGACCCATTTCAAGTTTTCTATCCGTTTTGGACCCTTCTGATGCCAAATCCTCCTCTTGCGCGTTTGGTGTCTGTCTGTCTGTGCCCTATTCACGTTCACACGGTTAATATATTTTCATGGAAATTTTTTTACAGTAAGTACTTATCTTCATTTAGTGAGTGCTTTTGGTAGCGAATGTCTGTCTGTCCGTCTTTCTGTTCTATGTTCGATTTTATGTTTATGTGTTTGTGCAGGCATCACATGAATTTTATTCTAGATATTTGATTGCAGTCTGTTTTATTATTTACATTATCTATTAGTTTAGTGAATGCAATATTAAACATTTATTTACTGTTATATTTAAATGAGTTTCATGCTAAAACACCTAAGTACACTTAAATCAACCATAATTTGGTAGTTTTCGGAAAAATTGGAATGTATATTGAGTATTACGATTAATTTTATTTGTTTTACCAGTACTGCTGAAAAATCAATCCTTTAAAAAAAAATATATATATATATTTTTTTTTATGGTATGTGAGCTCTGATACTTCATTTATTTTGAGTTTTCTTTTTTTTTGTTCTTTGCGCAATGTAAGCGATTTCCGAATATTTGGGACATACGATATATTTCAACGAACGGGAAGAAAACAGAAAATCTTGTTTCTTTCGCTCTGAATTAATTTCTCATTTCTAAATTTTATGCACTTTTTAGTTGTAAGTTGTGACAACTGCGAGATTTAGAGATATAAAGGAATCACAATTAATATCTTTAGAAAAACTTTTTCCCGACACCTTTTAGTTAGTTTTATTTCGCTGTTTTCTTTTGTTTTCTGTTATAAATATTTATTATTTTAATAAATTGTGTTTCTTTTACATCACACGCAACACCACCACAAAGTATGCGACTTAAAGTGGCATGTAAGTCAGAATAAAGCACATTTTAAGTGTAATTATGCCATCATTGAAAGAATAATAATGTTTAAAAAATCCGAACTAGAATTTTTCAAACATTAAAAAATTCTTTGTCATAATGACAGGAGAAGATTGCGAGACTCAACAATGTCGCATGCCGGATGCAAGAGTGCCACAAGTAAAAAAATATTGTTTTGTTGACTATGAGTGCGAGAGCCCTCGCCGTAAATCATCGTTTTTATTAATTGAGTTGAACATGAAAAGAACTTAAGAAATGGAATTCAAAATTTTCCTTAAAATAGTCTTTTGAAGTAGTAACCTCAATGTCACCTTTCGTCATTTTGTAGCTTTGTCATATAGCAAGGGTGTGATGTATGGGAAATGTATTATGTATATGAATGAATATGCATGCGAAGGATTTGTATCCTACCTAAATGGTAGAAATTATAAAGATGGCGAACGGTGTTAAATATTATTTTATTCTACGAAAATCGTAAGTCATTATATATTTTCATCATCTCTACAATCTAGAGTAAACCAATTCAATCCGAATAGGGTCGGGTATTTTACTAGTGAATTTATATATATACTTCATTCAACCAATGCTTTAAAAAAATAATCACATACACATATAAACATATATACAGTGACTCCCAAAAGTGTTCGTACATTTACGAATTTCAATGAATTACTGCTATACCCATTAATAACAATTAATACTTCAGAATGGGAATTTTTTTAATAATATCTACAACTTGTTCTTAACAAAACTACATAAAATATTTTTAAAGCATAGTAAAACTTTTTTTGAAAAATCTATAATAAAAAAGTAACAAAGAAATTACCTCACAAAAATCTTAGTACATTTTTAAAAAATCTTTACATTTTAGTAAATATTGTAATATTTTAGTAAATTAATATTTTGTAGGATATCCTATTGCCTCCAAAACAGCTTTTAAACGTCTGGCAATAGAGTTCACTAGTTTTTTTGTAATTTTTGCGTCAATTTTCCTCCATTCATTACTGTTTTTAGTTCACTTTTCGTTTTAATATTGTTTCTTCGTACTCTAACTTCCAGTTTTCTCCAAATGTGTGGCATTGGGTTTAAATCCGGTGACTGAGGTGGTTTTTTCAGAACTTGTGGACAACTATGGAGATACCAGAAGCGAACTTTGAGAGCCTTGTGCTTAAGATCGCTGTCTTAGTTTAAAAAAAATTGGTTCCAATACCCAAATTTTTAGGGCTGATAATTTTAAATTGCCTTTTAAAATATTTAAAGAGCATGATTCATTATGCCATCCAAAAGTACCACATTATCTAGTCCTGATGCTGACATGCACCCTCACACGAGGAAACCTCCACCGCCATTCTTTACTGTTCCAACTAAGTTTTTGGGATTAAGTTCCTCATTTTTTCTTCTCCTTACAATTATACTCCCATCTGAACCAAAAATGATAACTTTATTTTCATCTGCAAATAAGACATGATTCCAATACGTTTTGGGCTTATTTATCATTGATTTTGCGAAGGGAAGCTTAACGAAAGAAAGACTATTTTTCGCACTTTCAAAACATATTCTTCGGGCAGAACGCCCATTTAATCCAGTTGATCTGAACACTAGTCGAACAGTTTCAGATGAGACTGAAGTGGAAAATGTTTCAGTAAATTCTGTAGAAATTTTTATAGTCCTCAAACTTGGATTTTTTGCAAATTTTCAAACTATAAATCTTTGATCACGTTGGATTAACATTGCTGGACGACGTTTTCTTAAATTGTTTTCGATCCGATTTTCTTTTTTTGAAGCAATTTATCACATACTGTGCCTAGAATGGGACATGTAGTAATTTACCTTAACTAATTTAGAGATATTCCGATTTTCAATGCTGTTGGTTGCTTTCTTACGACCAAAAGACATTTTAAAATAATAAATAGAATGTTACGAAGTAAGCAAGCAAAAATTAAATCCAAACGATTTTTCTGGCGATCACAGTGCAAAAATGAAATAAAAGCGATTGACGATAATTTATTTATTAATTTTTCTGAAAATGTTTCGGTGTAGGATATCTTTTGTGATGTGTTCTTTCATTTCCTCCTTGCATTTTAATTTTTATGAAAAGAAAATGAGTGAATATTTTTTTAAATATTAGGTTTTATTCAATAAAATATGGAGACGATGTGTAAAAATATTGTCCTTTATATTGGAATTCAATTCTACAGCGCTTTTTCTATAATTTTTTTAAATTTACGAAAATTTTTGGGAGCTACTGTATCTATATATACTGGTACTGTACATCTACAAAATAACAATAAAATTACAAAGCACAATATAAGTGACTCAAACTTACTTTATTATTCATTCTACTCCCAGAGTCTAGAGTCCTGAGTAAAGACCACTTCTGATCTGTAGACTAGATATCATTCTTTTCTCCTATAAATCACAATCTAATTTTTTTTGCTAAATATTTCTCCTGAACCACTCCTTGAACTATTCCGTGTAGAAATTTTCCACCGGCTACTTCTCCTTGAGACGAAGATAATTGAGTCCGAAATTGGGCATTTCGGGCTGGAAATTGGTCGAGTTTCCATCAAATTATTCAGAATCAGTAGACCGAAGCCATCCAAACAAGGCTGGCCATCTGCGGGTTGGAGTCGTTTTTTCCCCCTGAAATAGAATCAGATAGAAGTGGAAGATAAAATTCCAAAACGTATTCTTTGTTGTCACTATCGAATAAGTGTGAAATCACAAAACCAACTTCGATTCAGTGGGTAGTAAATAATTCAAGGTACCAAAGGATGGAAGTTTTTAAATAAGTTCACTCTAAACAATTCTTTTTGTTTTCCTAACATTCAATTGGGGTCAGAAGAGTTGAAAAAGATACGGATTAGCAACCGGAGGCTTACGAGTTTGAAACTTAAAGACAATCTTTTCTGTGAATTCCGAGACATTTTTTTATAACATTGACGTGGTGTGGAAGTTTGGAGAGTGGGGTTCCAGCTCACGTGCTGCCTCGTTATCTGACCGTGGGTCAAAATTACGTGGTGGTATCCTCGGATCTCTCCCTTCGGGTTCGATCCCGGACCGTCGCCAATAACCCGTTGTGTGTGTTGCTCCAGTGGCCTACCTAACTACCGATACATTTTTGAATTATTCGAGAAACTCATTTATTTCTCGCAAAACAAATAGGTAATTTTTAATTCACGTCGTACTAGAGCAACACAATGGACTATTGACGGCGGTCCGGGATCAATCCCGTAAGGGAAATCGAGGACAACACCACCTAATTTTTAACCACGGTCAGATGACGAGGCAATACCTGAGCTGGTTCCCTAATCTCCCAACGTCTACACCAACCCAACCTGAGGACTTTCGACCACCAAAGTTGAACCAGCCGCATCTACACCATATGCTTATAAACATCCAATCACTGACCCGGATTCGAACCAGGAATCTTCCTATCTAGATGCTAACACCTTAACCACCATACCGGTTGATCGGCCAAAACTAAAAGGAAACATTTATATGAAATTAAAAAGTTGTATGAGGGGTAAACAAATTGCAGCATAAAATTAATTTATTTCGTTTGTATAAAAGGACAGATCTTGGGTGTCGTCTTCTGAAAGTGGTTAAAAATTACGTGGTGTTGTCTTCGGTTCTTTCCCTTCGGGGGTTTATCCCGGACTGTCACCAATAGCCCGTTGTGTTGCTCCAGTGCGACGTTAATTAAATAGCTAACAACAGATACTCTCGACAAGCCTTACCGCCTTATTATACCCTTTTATACATACTTTATCAACGATAATTAGATTATATTGTTCCCATACACACGTTAAATATAAATTAACAATTAGATTTGATTAATTGAATGTACGTAGGACAAAAACACAACTAAATTAATCTTAATTTATTTTTATGTTGATACTAGAGACAGCGGTAACCCGGATGAAGATTTTAACATTCCTCTACGCTGAATATTTAAAATGGTTAATGAAAATAAGCAACTTAAAAAGACTTTTTTTGTCAAATTTATGTAGTTTCCATTACTGTAGCATTAGTTATTTCCAAAAAGCGAATAAAATAACACTATTTATAGTCGGTTACGGCAAAGGATATTTGAAAAGTAACTGGAAAATCCTACTTAATACATGAAAGAATGATTTTCAAGTTTTATTTGTCCAGATAAATTCTTAAATTGTTGTTTTAATGACATCATGCAAGTTTTATACAAATTCAACTCTGAAATTACGAGTGAAACAAGTCAAGCTGAAGAACAGTCATAATTTTGCAGGAATAACTTAAGGCCTTCCTTACAATTTTATTGATTAATTTATTAGAACTTTTTCACAATACTTAGAAAAGGTTTTATGCTTGACATGCATTACAAATGGCATTACAGCGTCTGAAAGAAACTAAGTAGAACAATTCGTTTCTATGGTTACCATCCTATAATAATTTCCGATTCGTGACTTCTTTGCTCTGCAAGACTAAAAGTTTTGATGAAAGATTTTTTAAGTTACTTCTCCTCTCTCTCCTATTTAAAAGGAAATAAAACCCAATTACATTCATATTTATTTATTTAAATAACTAAACTATTCAAAACCGAATAAAAATAGCAACCCAATTATTTTGCATTGTGTAATAAAAATGTTTTAATATTTTAATTATTTATCTGAAATATTTTTTGGTTGGCAACAATACATTTTATGAAATGAAATTATTTCGTCTTCTTAATGTTAATTTTGTTCGGAATTGATCCCGGACCGTTGCTAATATATCCCATTGTGTTGCTACAGTGAGGCGTTAATTATCTACTTCCCATGTTAATTTTGAGTAAAACAATTTTCTTATACTTCGGGGTTATACAGCCTCTGATTTTTGTATTTAATATTTTTGATTTACTTCTAATTAGTTTTGATTACGCTCGTCAACCCCCGATGATTGCTATGCAATCATATTTAGTTCGCTTTGCGAACTATACTTTTCAACAATGAGTAGAGGATTGCTTCACAATCCATCCCCATATGGATCGCTGTTGGATTGATTCCGGACCTCTAGTACGACATTTGTTGAAGGTTCCCTTCACATTGCGATATTTATCGCATGCGCATGAGTAACGGAAAATTACATACTTTTGTGCGAGATTAGCGGATAAGTATATAAGCCGACCCCAGTACTTTAGCTTTAGAAAACGTTCCAAAAATTCTCGGCTCATACACGGAAATATAGTGTAAATAAAAACAAAATGTTTTTAAAACTGTCAAGAACGAAACATCACATTTGCACACAAAAAAGGAAATATTTTAGCACAACATATTGTTAAAATTCAGAGGAAATCTCATCATAACTTAAAATCTTTTAGCTTCTCCGTGTTGTTTGCTGTAATAGTACTTAATTTTTTCCTATTCGACTGTTGCTATGGAAACGGCGACCGAATTTGTCGGTTCTTCTGAAAACATTGCAAACTATCTAGCGCGTGCTCTCAAATTTTATGAATTAATTAATTAAAAAATATAAGTGTGTTTATCGTCTGCGCGTGCTCCAAATTCATTAGCCCGCTGAACCACAAGACACGCTATCACGTGACTAGCTATTACCAATCACAAAGCGAATGAACCTGAAAAAGATTGCAATTTTGTTTTACAATAGAAAGATCCTTTATGTGAACTCTAAGTGTAATTGTACGGAATATTTTCTAACAGATGATTATACAGGTGATGAGGAAATAACTGACCAAACTGTAGCCAAATAATATTTATCAAATAATGTGTGTTCGGTAATGCCGCGTATAGGTGGTAGAGGGCGCTGTTTAGATCAGATAATAACAATGTTTTATGTGGTGTAATGAGTCACTCACCCCACGAATTTCGAACAGCATGTATCACTACATGAATTTGGTGTTCACAGATATGAAACGATTGGTAGGTAGGTATTTTATTTAACGTCGCACTGGAGCAACACAACTGGCTATTGGAGACAGAATGGGATCAAATCCGAAGGGAAAGGTAGGAGGATAACACCACGTAAATTTAAACCATTCTCTCCTCCTTTACTCTTCGACTAGATGTTTTCGATAAACCCTGTATATGAGTTCGTTCCTATAGTAAGGGCCACGTTTGCCTGGTTGGAGAGGAGTACTGGATTAGCAACCGCTGGTATGCCAGTTTGAAACCATATCCAACCAAAACCGTCGTGTTCATGAGGACTCGTGCACAGGGCCCGATTTAGAAAATTTGGTATAGTAGGCACAACACGCAGGAAGGGGGCCCCCCATGTTATCCGTTCATCACAAAAACTAATTTTAAAACAATAATTGGTACTTACGTATTTGACTGTTGACCGTTTCAAAAATTGTTGAAAAAACGTTCCAGAAAATATGAAAAGTTATTTTTGTTTAAAAATTTTAGATACTTTTGAAACTTTGGGGCCCTTTAAATTATGGGGGCCCTAGGCCCGTGCCTCACGGGCCTAATGGTAAATCAGGACCTGCTCGTGCAAGGTATATCTTTCATGGCCTCAAATGTATTCACGTTGGTATGTGTGGACTTTTGGAGAGTTAGGCGGCGGCAAGTACTTACCTCAAATTACGATGTGTTGTCCTCGATCTTTCCTTTCTAAATTGATCCCGGACAGTCACCAATAGCCCATTGTTTCTCCAGTATGACGCTAATTGAACTGCCTACCTACTAAAACAACGTAACAAAACACATGTTTAAGAATATCCTGAACAAAAGAAACGTTTTCTGGCAAGATTAAGAGATAACCTTTAACTGCTGTCATGGGTCTCATAGACCCCGAGTCATTTTTGACAAGTCGTTTCCACCCCTTAAAGTGAACATTGGTCCATGTCCTATTCAGTACCTTCGTGCTACGTCCAACAAGCCACATTCCACGACTGGATTGGCTGCCCCAACTATTTCGTGTTTTACACTATTTGCATTTCCCGCGTGGTCTCTTAGACTCCTTCACAGCATTTGCGTTACCGTTTTTGTTGAATGAAATCGTCCAAGTTTGAGTAGGGAATTTCGGAAGAGAGCCTAAAATGGCAACAAACTTTACTAAAATGCGACCTGTGTATCTTACACAAAAAGAAATTCAGGATATTGTTGATAATTGGTCGGAAATAGAGTACTGGGACAGTGAAATTTCGGATAACATTATTGAATGCGAACACAAACGGATTCGGAAATTTATGCAGATGAAAATGAAGACATTTCAAGTGCGTCTTCACAAGAATATTTCTATGGAAAGAATAATTTCAAATGGGATGCCAGGGGAGGGGGGGGGACCTAATCGTGCCTTAGAACACCAAAGCACAACATAGTTTTACAGTTTCCAGGGTAGAAACGTCTTAGGTATGAACGAAAATTAGGTCCGAAAGCTAAGCCTGAAGAGACACGGAATCTACTTAAGGGAAACCCCCAAACACAAATTTCGAAAAAAAAAATTTCAAAAAGGGTTTTTTGGTTTATTGGATAAATCGATGCATCAGATATTCAAGAACAAATGGACAAAATTTCAGAGTCGAACAAAATTGCTAGCAACTGCTTTTTAACTTTTATTTGATCTTCCAACTTCATAATTGACTGCCATCCATTGGCTTCGTTTTCCATGAAAACTTCCATTTATGCAACATTATATCATTGTGTATCTACCGATGATTATTCCAAACATTTTATATACCCTTAAGGTGTATACTCCTGGTTCTTCTATCAATCGGCGTAAACAAAATGACAAAATCCAGGTCCTTATGTAAAACATGTGGTGACGCCATTGAAGGAAACACATTGAAATCGCATGCGTATCACTACAAAAAGGCTCGTTTACAGAAAAAAAGTACCTGTAGAAAAAAGAATGTGTGGTTTATACAGTGGTGGTTTATTTTAAAACAGTACTGATCCAATAAAATATTTTTCTTCAGTTCATTAAACAAGAAATGTATAATACTTCAGTGAATTATCACAAATCACTCACTTGTCATCAGAGATAAAACTGGCTTTTAAAAAATATATACGAGTTTACGGTAAAAACTCTTGTTTCGATAAAAAAGTCTCAATGTAATAGAAATTACTTTAAAAAAATAGTATTTGCAAAAAGTAAGTTGTTTTCGTTAACTTCTGATGTATTTTGTACTTAAAATGCGATTATCTCAAAATCAGTTTTTTTTGCAATTTTGCCAAAGTTCAAAGTACTAAGGCTCTTTGATCTATGCACTTAGAGTTAAACTGTTTATATGTTTTAGGTTTTGAGTAACTATTTAACAGACACAAGGAGAGCTTTTTTTTATAAATAGTTCAGAAAAATTTATAAAAAGTAATAAACGTAAAAAATTGGACATTTTTATAGAAATTTAACATATAATAAAAAAATTTTAAGTAAATATTTTTTTAATGAAAACTCGTAAATAAATTTTTGAAAACCTCTCCCTAGGTCTTTTGCATATACTATAACAATGTTAAAGAATTTTATTTCATACAAAAATATTAAAAATTGACAGAGGAGTAGAGTTTATAAGAAGTGCGTATTTTGGCTTAAAAAACATATTAAAATTGCAATATAAAATATAATTGTAAATAAAACCTAATTTTTTAATTGATTATCGATTAAAAATATGTACTTAATTATCACTAAAAAAATTGGTTATGTAAAATGAATAATAAGAATTTTGGGTTTTTCTTTACGGGTCACCCTTAACTAATTTAGTAATATAAAGTGCATTTCATGTTAAGAATTGAATTATCTAAATTTAAAATGTATAAATAATAATTATCTAAAGAATCTTTCATTAATATATTATATTAATCAACTTTATACGCACTTTAGTGATCGAGGTCTCAGAGACCTCCACACTAGTTACGAGACGGTTTGTGACACAGCAGTTAAGGGTTAAACAATGAAGAGAAGAGTTGTTGTCGTGCGGGCCATATATGGCCCAATCGGGGGTGCCATTGCCCCGGAGGGTTGGACTTCTTCATACATGACACATCCGTTTTACAGGAAGGTCCCTTTCACACATCCATTCACTCACACATATCGTAATTTAGATCCCAATCAGAGGCCGATAACCCCCTGATCAGGTACCCCCAGAGGTATTGATTTGGTATGGGAACATGGGGGACTTTGCGACCACGACCTATTTAACGTGCCCCAGCCACAATTAGCGAACACGACGGTCTTTAGCCAGGTCCAAGCGCCGATCTCGCAACCATCAGAATCTGAGGGCAGAACCCACAACCCTTCAGATGCGAGCCCGACGCTCTACTGACAGAGCTACCGCGGCTCAAGAGAAGAGGTAAATAGACAAAGCTATGATTATTGGACCATTTGTCATTAGTCAATTATGATGGTAATATATAGTTAACCGGTAGGCAGGTATGGTAAGCATTTAATTAAAATCCCGATGGAGCAACACAACGGGTTAATGTCGACGGTACGGATGGCAAAGACCCGAGGCCAATATCAGATAATTTTGAACCACTGTCAGATGACGAAACAACACCGAGGCATCCTACTCTCCTAACTTTCACACCACACCAACGTTTGGACATTTGAGGCCATTGCAGATTTAATTATTATATATTTATATTATTCAACGCGCACCAGCTCACTTTGTACACGACGGTCTTTGGTTGGATTTGAACTCGCAATCCACTGGTTGCTTGTTCACGTTGGCGTGGTGTGGATGTTTGGAGAGTGGGGTGCCAGCTCAGGTTTTACCTTGTCATCTGACCGCGATTCGAAATTGCGGGGTGCTGTCCTCGAATCTCTCACTTCGGGTGTCGATCCCGGATCGTCCCCAATAGCCCTTTGTGTAGCTCCAGCGTAAATATAAATAACCAACCCTCATACTCGGTTGCTAGTTCATTACTATTCCAACAGGGATAACGCGACCACCCAAAGAATTAACAGAGTTCCGTGTTTGAGAGTTTTTGCTGCTTATATTAGATAGTTTTGTGTTAAATTAGATACTTTTAGAAAGTCTCTAAGGCCACCCAGAAAACAGTCGAGATAAATGTAACGGCTGCAAAATAAATGTTGAGCTTTGATGTCGGAGATTAAGATCAACCATAAAAGCAACGCGCAAGAGCCATAAACTACAAAGCCTTCTTTCTCACACGCTTTGTCCGAAGGTGAAAGAAAACCTATAAATCGGTCCACAACGAAGCGGAACTGTTATCATTGGTCAGCAATATTTCATGCGGAGCCAGATGTTGCGCGGGTATCCATTCAGAATTTTAAGAAAGACGCGGTGATCGCATCGAAAAGTAAACAAGTCAGCCAACTGGAACCCGATTGCAGATAACCTGTGATCTTCCCCATTCATTACGGAGGCCACGATAGTCTGGTTGGAAGAGTAGCTCACAACCGAAGGGATGTGAGTTCTAATCCAACCAAATACAGTCGTGTACAAGGGGGGCTGGTGCACGTCAAGTGTGTTGTTGTCTCAAATGTCCTCACGTTGGCATGGTGTGAACGTTTGGAGAGTGGTATGCCACCTCGTCATCTGCCCTTGGTTCAAAACAACGTGGTGTTGTCCTCGGATTTGTTCGTGGGCAGTCGGCCATAGTCAGTTGTGGTGCTCCAGTGCGACGTAAATTAAAATACCTACCTACCTTTTCATTGTGACGACTCTAGAATCGAGGGTAGGTAGTTGAATTTACGTCGCACTGGAGCTTCTCAACTGAGAAGCGGACAACCAGAGGAATGTGAGTTCTAATCCAACCACATACCGTCGTGTACAAGGAGGTTGGATGATGCACGTCAAGTGTGTTGTTGCCTCAAATGTCCTCACGTTGGCATGGTGTGAACGTTTGGAGAGTGGGATGCCACCTCGTCATCTGCCCTTGGTTCAAAACAACGTGGTGTTGTCCTCGGATTTGTTCGTGGGCAGTCGGCCATAGTCAGTTGTGGTGCTCCAGTGCGACGTAAATTAAAATACCTACCTACCTTTTCATTGTGACGACTCTAGAATCGAGGGTAGGTAGTTGAATTTACGTCGCACTGGAGCTTCTCAACTGAGAAGCAGACAACCAGAGGAATGTGAGTTCTAATCCAACCACATACCGTCGTGTACAAGGAGGTTGGATGATGCACGTCAAGTGTGTTGTTGCCTCAAATGTCCTCACGTTGGCATGGTGTGAACGTTTGGAGAGTGGGATGCCACCTCGTCATCTGCCCTTGGTTCAAAACAACGTGGTGTTGTCCTCGGATTTGTTCGTGGGTCGTCGCCTATAGTCAGTTGTGTTGCTCCAGTGCGACGTAAATTAAAATACCTACCTTCCTTTTCAGTGTTAAGACTCTAGAATCGAGGGTAGGTAGTTGAATTTACGTCGCACTGGAGCTTCTCAACAGAGAAGCGGACAACCAGAGGAATGTGAGTTCTAATCCAACCACATACCGTCGTGTACAAGGAGGTTGGATGATGCACGTTAAATGTGTTGTTGCCTCAAATGTCCTCTCGTTGGCATGGTGTGTAAGTTTGGGGAGTGAGATGCCATCTCAGGTATGACCTCGTCATCTGCCCTTGATTCAAAACTACGTGGTGATGTCATCGGATTTTTTCGTGGGACGTCTACCATAGCCAGTGTGTTGTTCCAGTGCGACGTAAACTAAAATACCTTCCTAACTTTTCATTGCGACGACTCTGGAATCGAGGGTAGGTAGTTGAATTTAAGTCACATTGGAGTTTCTCAACTGAGTAGCGGACAACCAGAGGAACATGAGTTCTAATCCAACCACATACCGTCGTGTTCAAGGGGAAGGGGCTGGTGCACGTTGTGTTGTTGCCTTATATGTCCTATCGTTGGCATGGATTGAAAGTTTGGAGAGTGGGATGCCAGCTCAGGTATTACCTCGTCATCTACCCTTGGTTCAAAACTACGTGGTGTTGTCATCGGATTTGTTCGCCCATAGCCAGTTGTGTTGCTCCAGTGCGACGTAAATTAAAATACCTACCTACCTTTTCATTGCAACGACTCTGAAATCGAGGGTAGGTAGTTTAATTTACGTCGCACTGGAGCTTCTCATCTAACTCTTGGTGGTAGTCCGGGAAGAATCCCGAATTGAAAGAATCGAGGATAACATCTCGTAATTTTTAATCTCTCGTTCTTTGAGGTAACACCTGAAAACTCACGACACCGCCGTAAGGTCGTTTGAGGTTACGACAGATTTAACATTCTGGATTGGTATTTAAATTTATGTATCACTAGAACAACACAACGCGCTGTTGAAGACGGTGTCGCGTTCAAATGACGAGGCAAACATATGACTTCTCACTCTCTTTGGGGTCTGTGTCTACATGACTGCCTTCGATGGGATAGTTTACGATTTTACTGTTTATAATCTGTTTCTAATCATCGTGGTCCCTTCAATTAAAAAAAACACGAAAGGTTTTAGTTCTAGGGAAAAATGCATTAAGAGTAATAAAATGTGAAGCTACGTATGTACACGCTTATTTTAAGTTCGAAAATATTGTAATTTAATATCAAGAATAAAAGCTGGTTTATCCCATTTTTAAAAATTATTTGCTGGTGGGTATTTTTGTAAGTTCGAAGTAATTTGAATGCTATTTTAAAAACTCTTTTTGTGCTTTTCAAAACGAGTTCAAAAGATAAATGTGATATAAATAGAAAGTTTTAAAAACTTTTGTGCTTTATTTGTTTGTTTTTAGACTTTTTAATTGAAAATTGAAGGTTCAACCAAAGAAATATTTTTTTTCGTTTATTTTTGTACTTTACTTTCGACTTCTTTCCACCGAACATTATTTTCGAGTATTAAGTAAATATTTATGGGGTATCCAGTAAACATCAAATAGAATTTAGGCTACTATAACACTAATTTTCAGAAGTATTATTATTTTTTAATTTTTTTTATGCGGTAATCTTTTTTTTTCCGTACTTTATGGCATGTGGTCTTAAGTATTCATCAAACATATTATTTTGTTCTTTTAAGATCTTAAACCAGTTTCAACGAAACATAGTTAAAATATTCCCCCGTTGCAGATAACATGTGTTAAGCAAACTAAATTCTCATCATAATGTTATCACAATCTTACTGTGAAAGTTCTTTAAACAAGCTTTATTTATTCCTTTCACGCTTTCGTTTGAGGAAGGATGTGGATACATTTTGAAACATGCGATAAGCATAATTTTAATTCACCGTTTCGGAAATTTTATTTCGGATACTTTTTTTTGCTCTTTATGTACTTTTACTTTAGTATACACTTTTGTACGTCCTGCTCTAGGGCAATCTGGTGTAAAATTTTGCAGTTAGTCTTCGGAACCCTGTTTACACGCATTGTAATATACTTCATATCAAGTGTTTCCTGGCGGTGTTAAGAAATAATGACTAAATTCATCTTATAATTAAAGTCACAACTTTCGCAATATGGGTTACCGATTTCAAAGAGCATATTTCAACTAAACTTTTGGTTGTCTTTTGGTGTTGTCTTGTGGATAAACTTCCCATTTGAAACAAAACTGACAAAGAACAATTGACAAAAATTGTCCTAACCCTCTTAGGGGTTTACACATAACCCCACTTTGCAACCTACAATTTTTCTTACATGACTTATAAACAATTTTGGCCATCTTGATCAATAAAATCTTTGCAAAGGACTCTATTCTAAAGAAATAAACAGTAGAATATTTCCAAAGAACTCTATTCTAAGGAAAGAAACACTAAATCTTTCCAAAGGACTACATTCTAAGGAAAGAAATTGTAGAAGCTTCCATAGAACTCTATTCTAAGGGAATAAACTGTAGAAGCTTCCAAAGGACTCTATTCTAAGGAAAGAAACAGTAGAATTTTTCCAAAGGACTCTATTCTAAGGAAAGAAACTGTATAATCTTTCCAAAGGACTCTATTACAAGGAAAGCAACAGTAGAATCTTTCCAAAGGACTCTATTCTAAGGAAAGAAACAGCAGAATCTTTCCAAAGGACTCTATTCTAAGGAAAGAAACTGTATAATCTTTCCAAAGGACTCTATTACAAGGAAAGCAACAGTAGAATCTTTCCAAAGGACTCTATTCTAAGAAAAGAAACAGCAGAATCTTTCCAAAGGACTCTATTCAAATGAAAGAATCAGTAGAATCTTTAAAAAGGACTCTATTATAAGGAAAACAACAATAGAATATTTCCAAAGGACTATATTGAAATGAATGAAACAGTAGAATCTTTCTAAAGGACTCTATACTAAGGAAAGAAACAGTAGGATGTTTTGAAAAGGACTCTATTCAAATGAAACGAGGAATGTAATCTTTACAAAGAATTCTATTATGAGGAAAGGGCCAACAGAATATTTCTAAGATTGAAAAAAATTAATAGACTCATTCAATTAATAGACGCAGTTAGGTAGTCATTGTTTGTGTGTGATGTATAATACAATCAATTCTACACTACTCAAAAATATCGGACGCAGAGGATTAATTTACAATCTTGAAACAGGTACTTTGTCGATCTACAGTCCTTGTACAATCCAGCGTTCAGAATATCAATGCAATCTTATTATGTAAATTCATAATACATAAGATAAGATTTTTTCCTTATCAAAGGTATCTATAAATTTTATCTAGTGGGCGATGCGTGAATAAAGAGAGGGTGATTTTTAGAAACTGTGCATTTATCAACAATGCCACATCCACTTATTTCTGTATTAAATGATTGTGCAATTAGTTAAATAAATTAAAAGAAACCGAGACACTGTTCTAACATTCAAATGAATGATTATGTTATCCGAAACTTCCAACCCAGTAAGAACTGTATCAACAAGCCGTTAGCCACGAAACTACTGGAAAAATGTAATCAGTGCTCAATAACTGCATTTTCACTCTTCTTTGTTTCCAAGGAGTGGTGTCAAGGTGTAAAAATCGATTCATCTTATCGATTCATTGTATAACATAAGGGTTATTTGATATCAAATCCGTGATGATGATTAAGTTTTGAAGTAAGGGGATCTGAGTTTCTTATAAATGCTCAATCAGAAACTTCCATCTTTAAGTCCTGAATTTTCGATCGAACTCACAGGAAGACATCATGAAAGTTTTGGGCTACCTTCTGTGCCTCTGCACTCTAGCGGTTTCGACTGTAAAAGGAGTTGATTATTCTGGGTAAGTATTATAGGGATTTAATTTTAACATTATACACACTACCCTTCAATAATGGACCGGACGCCGGCGGATTTGCATAAAATCCGACTACTTGTTTGAGAGTGTTTTTCGTGGCATGGCCTAGGACCTTTGCATGTTGTTCCTGGTCAATTGAACGCCGAAGCCTGCATGAACATTTTGGACAATCAGGTTCTTCCTACGCTCTGGCAATTTTAAGGAATGGACGAATGTTACTTCCATGATCACAACACTCCGTGTAATGTTGCAACCTCTGTCGAGCAGTGATATCCAGATTTGGATGGACAACGTCTTCCCTGGCCTGATCAGAGTCCCTTCCTTCCTTCCTTCGAATGGAAGCAGACCCCTCCGTACCGAGTTACTGAAAACCCACAGCGGATTAGCCGAAGCTAGGGAAAGCCTCTAATGAGAAAATGGAGAAGTGGGCCTAGTGACGCGCCGTCCGAAAAACCCTTATATGCCCATGATCAGAGTCCCGAGCTAAGGACGATTAAAGCGACGCTTACGGACCAGGGAACCACGTCCGAAATCTACAGCTTCGCTGGCGACATTCTTGCTGCAGGAATGGACACAAATACCCATATCTGTGTATGAAAACCTTGATGAAAGTATGCCCAGAAGGGTTGCTAGTGTAATTGCAGCACGTAGGGGGACCATCCCCTTCTTAAAGCATGTATTCTTTCCCTTATACCATAACGTCTTGTGTATATTGTCATGCTAATTAGCAAAGCTCGCAATTCTTTTGTTAACGTATTGCAGTTACGAGTTTTGCTAACAAACATGACAATACTTCACCTTTTTGTCCGTCGGAATTATTTGAGTCCTCCCCCCTCAATTGGAAGTCTTTATTCATTGGCAGTCGGCAGTTGATTAACGTCACACTGGAGCAATACAACGAGCTATTGGCGACGGTCCGGTATCCACATTCCGAAGAAAAAGATAAAAAAGCAACGCCTAGTCATTCTGAACCAATGTCAGATGACGAGAAAAGCACCCGAGCTGGCACACCACTCTCCAAACTTCCAACCCGAGTACATTTTTCTATATACTTATAGTTGATCACTTGCATACGTTGAGCAGAAATCGACGTTATTTGTATTTTGTTGAATGACAAAAAAAAAAAAAGGATATAAACAATTTGAATTAGACGGTGCGGGTATTCATTCGGACAATTTCGCAGCTTATGAGCTTCATTGAAGCTTTGGAGCTGCAAATCTTTTCTAAAACCACACAGCTAATAAAAGAGCTCGAAAAGCAACGGATTAGCAACCGGAGGTTTGCAAGTTCAAATCCAACAAACACAATCGTGTACAAAGGTGATGGTGCACGTTAAATCTCGTGTGGGCTCAAATGTCCTCACGTTGGCGTGGTGTGGAAATTTGGAGAGAATCTTGCCATCGGAATGTGATTCAAAATGGCGAGGTGTTGTCCTCGGTTCGTTCCCTTCGATATTGATCTCAATAGCCCGTTATTTTGTTCTAGTGCGACATAAATGCAACTACCTTTTCTTAAAAATTAATTGTATTTATTCTCATATCCAAGTGGTTGCGATGAGATATAAAGTCAATCGAGATTCAATCAATTTTGCCAATGACGAGATATCTCGTTATCAAGATATCGCCCTTTTACTGATAACGATAAGATCAATTAATGGTCAGTTTTGATCTAAGAGATATTTCGTCCACTTGTATCTTGACAGTTTTCTTATAACGACGAAATTCCTCGTCAAGGCAACCACTTGAGGGTTAAAATGAAACAATTGAGCTGCCTTGCGTTCAAATGTCAGAGGAACATTATGGCTAGTCCTGAACACATACTGTAGGTGTCATGGACATATATTCGCTGTCCTCAGGTGACCTTTGGCATGTTTGGAAGGATGGTGTGGAAGTTTGGAGTGCCAGATTAGGTATGACCTCTTCATCTGACCGTGATTCAGATTTACGTGGCCTTGTCATTGGATCTTTGAACTCGGGATTGATCCCGGCCTGTCGCCATTTACTCCTTGTGTTGCTCAAGTGCGACGTTAATTAAAATTTTGTGTTGATGGAAAAGTTCGTCCCGTTTGTTGCGCTAGATACCATTGCATCAATTTCACACTTTTAACTACTTTATCTACTTCACAATTTTAAAGTTTTTATATTGTTTGAAAGAAGTAACTTCAGCGATTACTTGGGGGGGGGGAGGGATTGTGTTACAGGGCTGTTTTTAAAATTTTGTTAAGCGTTAAAAATGGCAGAAAATAAGCATTTTCGACATAGTATGCTTCTTTGTGATTGACGAAAAGGCAAGAATGCTTCTCAGACTCGAAAGAAGATTTGTGTTGCGTAGGGTGAGGGTGGCCGTGGACGATTCTGTGTGCCGTAAGTGGTTCGGAAAGTTTCGTCACCTGGATCGGTTCTTTAGCCACGAACCTCAGAACTTGTATGAGCGCGAGTTGATGCAGCTACCGGAGGGATAGAGAAATGTCGTCGAACAGAACGGCACATACTACATCGATCAAATGTAATTATTATTAATTGTTCTTGAATTATTGTCAAGAAACGGACGAACTTATACATCAACTCAATACCGACCTACCTTTAGTTGTGTATAGTGCTGTTTAGTTGTGTGTTTCACTGACCCGATGTACTCTTGTGATCTTTTGCTTTTCTAACTGCCCTTACTGTCTTTAGTTAACACGGTTGTTGTTCTCCCTGGATATCCAAGAGATCTCATTTCTTCTCTCTTTCCATTATTCTATTTACCGATCCCTCTTTTTCCCCTTTTATTCTTTCTACTTAAAGTTGTCTGTCTTGTGTCTGACGCAGCTCGGCTAAATAGTCCCCATGCGCCATAAAACCCCGCATCATGGACGGACGTTTATTGATTTCCTTCGGACAGTTTTCGCATTGGGTATCATAGCATAGGCCTAACTTTGATCCCAGGATAAGAAGATGAAAAAGTGAGCATACAAAAAGGAATGTCTTTGGATTTCCTCCACATTTCAAATAAAAACAAACGTAGAATATATTACACTAGGGGGCCCGCCCCCTGCTCGCTAACGCTCGCCAACCCCCGGAGGATTGCTTCGCAATTCTCATTGGTTCGCTGCGCGAACCTATGCTCGCTTCGCTCGCATCAATGAAGACACGTGTCCTAGCAGAGAGGATTGATTACAAAATATATTCCAAAAAAATATTTTTCAAATCTAAATTTGTTGTATTACATAAAAGATATATACAGTACCTCTGAAATCAGAATTTAGATGAAAACTTTGAGCAAATTTTTACTCGCAATGTGAGCGCTGCTTTGGAAATTGAATATCCAGCATGTTGTTTGTGTGTACATTTCCCCAGTACTCGAGCCACCCATACACTTTTTGACTGAGTTTGTTGTCGAAAGTTGTAGTGCACGCGTCTTGTTGTACTATAATTGTTAGCCTTGAGAAGGACCGTTTTTTAAATAGCCCTGAAAAGATCCTCCGCTTTCTTAGATTTCTTTTACGAACCGCAACAGCTCGTCTAAAATTCATTTTTTTTCAATAAAATTTCATCCGATAACGCTATAGATTCAAATGACTCGCGAGGCTCCTAGTAAACAAACAATCGCACAATGTTGCCAAAACGCGGTAACAAATAACGTCTTTTTTGCGTGCCACGTAAGAGAAATATATATATAGATTCATTGAAAAAAACTAGTTACACTATTACCTTGCCTCAACCGTGACAAACTTTATTTACCGAACCGTAAAGAATAGGCCTAACTTTGATCTCAGAGGATAAGATGAAAAAGTGAGCATCCAATGAGGAATGTCTTAGAATTTCCCTATATTTCAAATAACAATCACCAGTCGCAGAATATATTATATTCATTGAACAAAACTAGTTCCACCATTCTCTTGCCTCAACCGCGACAAACTTTATTATCCGAACCGTAAAGTACAACGAACGGTTTACAGCGCCGGATTTTACAACCCAAATCGCTGCTTCGATCTTTTAGGGTCCAGTCGATGGTAGTCCGCACACTTGACGCTATGATCTTCCAATCGGAAACCCCGTAGTGCAGTGAAATCGGAAACTTTTCCTCGAGGTCCATTTTCTTCAGCGTATCTCTAGGCACTTCACAGCTGTGTGAGCCGTGGTTTACTTTTCTTCACGGTAGTGCGAAGTGGGTGCGAAAAAGATACCGGCTTTACGACGCAATGCCGGTGTCTGTGAAGAAAAACGGTAAGGAGTTCCAGACTAAAACAGTTTCCGATAACGACTTTCGGCTGTTGAGACTGTCGAAGAAACAACGTTTCCTAGAGTAGTGGATTACATACCAGAGGGTTGTGAGTTTAAACTCGGCTCAACCAAAGGCTTGTACACGGTGCTGATGCATGTTAAATCTGTCGTAGCTTCAAATGTCCTCAGTTTGACGTGGTGTGGTAGAGGGGTGCAAGCTTGGGTGTTGATCTCATCATGTGACGGTGGTTTAAAATGACGATGTACTGTATTCAGATCGTTCCCTTGGGATTGATCCCAGAACGTCGCCTCTAGCCCGCTGTGTTGATCCAGAGCAACGTTAATTCAACTATCTACTTTCATGATTATTCTGTGATTTTATTCTTTGTAACGTATGAAAGATTTTTCGACGCTCTTAACTAATTCATATTTATGTATTTGAGAACTAATTTATTATCTGAAAATTAAAGCATGGCATAAGTTATTTGATCTTCTGAATCGTAATTAATTTTTGACCCTCTGAGAATCACAAGATTTATGTGTAATTCAGCATTTCTTATGCCTCAGAACACAAATAATGACGAAATAATGACATTTATTGTTTGAAAAAAATCAGAGCAAAAATGTTTTTGGACGAGGTCAAATCTGGTGAATGTGCTGTCCATGCATTACCATGCGTACGCGTTTCTCCAACGCATTTTAATAACTAAAGAACTCTTAAGTTACTTATATTAAATCGAAATTTAGTATTCTTGATTTGTTTATCATATTTTGAGGTGTCTGAAAATAATTGCATTTCTACCATAGGCTCGAGCTTTTCATATATTAAGAACAAAGGCTCTTGATTATTAAATTGGTGCTAGTCCAAAATAAAATAGAAGGTATTTTTTTTACACAATATGGGAATACAATTTGAAATTTGAGGTTCACGTATTGAGTAATACATAATATCAGAATTACAGTACGATTCAAGTAAAATAAGAAATAAAAGTGGTATATTGATTCAAAAAAACGTATAACTGTACGACTTTTTAAATGATGATTATTTTACAGATACAAAGTCCTTAGCATCACTCCAAAATCAGAGGCTGACCTGGATCTCTTACATAAACTAAGAAATGATTATTCGGTGAGTGTGATTTGTGTACCCACAGAATTTTTTAATGCTTAGGTATCTTGTACCAACCTATAAAAGAAATATACTTTTTAACTACTGTAATTTATCTATATATATATATATATATATATATATATATATATATATATATATATATAGATCATTTTGTTACTTGAAAAAGATAGTGACATATTTGGAATTTAAAAGCCAGTTGGTAAAAGCTTGTAAAGTTACTTAAGTACTATCTTTCCTTAAGACCTTAAACTGATTCTTATATAGTAAGACCTTAAATATAACCTTATATAGTAAGACCTTAAATGGACATACTATTTAATTTACTAGTACTAATAAGTATATGATGTAAGCTGTACTTTTCTTGTTAAAATATGGAAAATATGTTATACATTAGAGAGGATATTTTAAAGTATTTTATCCTCTTAGTTTAAACCAGTAAAACTTTCTTTTAAGACTTCATTGAGAACAGATTTGCTTACTAGAAATTCCCTTTTTTTACATACTTTTCACAATTCTACAGTTCACAGATACTGTACATAAAATTGCACTACCAGAAGGATACGTGGAATTCTTTCCGTGTTTTCTTTCAGTTAATTAAAGTGTGTATAAATATTCAGGAAGTGGCAATATAATTTAGACTGTTTAAAAATAAACAATTTTTTAAAAATTAGTAGTTAAATTCGTAGATGCTAAACCTTCACTTAAATTTATACTATCCTCACAAACGTAAAAGTTTAGCTCCTTTGCTTCCAACACAAATTTTATATATATATATATATATATATATATACATTAATCAATATAAATAAAAAAATCAACCTTCTAATGAATTAAACAGCATATGGACAGAGTTCTTGTCGTAAGTTATCTGATGGTTTAATCACATGGGCCTACGAATTGACTTAGCCGACTGGCTAGCGAAACGCAGACGAGTGTTTTTGATCGTGCTGTATAGTAACTACAACCAATCAATTGATTTAGATCCATGTATTTACCCAAAACCACGTGACAGATCAAAATGAGTGAAATAACATGAAGCTTCACGCATATGCTCCGTATATTTCATTAGAATGTCAATTAACCTTTTGACTACGGCTATAGATATGAGGCGATTCTTATAACTTTCAAGATACAACTGCTTTAACGGCCGTAGTCTAAATTCTTTCTTGGCGCGATTCTTATATCTTTCAAGATACAACTGATTTAAGATGCAACAGCCGCCTATACATTATACGCTTACAAATATCCATGCACTGACCCTTTTTCGAACCAGAAACCTTCCGATCTAGAGTCTAACACCTTAACCACCTGACCGGTTGTTCGGCGAGGGTTAATAAGAGACTTAATAAGATCAGTAAGTCGGAAATTGTATCTTGTCTAATAAAGTCTTTACCGGATTTGCACAAAAGATAGCTACATCACATTCACAGTAATCTTAGGTTTTTCGAATGAAGTTAAAGGCTGTAAAATCGGCACCGCTATTTATTTTAAAGTAGAAAACGATACAAAGAGACTTAAACAGTACATACATCAAGAGCTAAGCCTAGATAACCCTTCCCAATGATACCTGTAAATACTTGTTGTGCTTGTCACCATTGCACTCAAATTTTAATACGATTGACCTACAATGATAAGGATTGGGTAACGTTACGAGAAGTGGAAGAGATACAGATGTGTATTCCGTACCGAATCTCTTTCTGCAACTCACGTACTTTCTTATCGAGAGAATTCTAGTTTATAGTCTATTAAATCGATAACCTTTCATCGTAATCTACGGAGTGTGCCCGGTAACAAACGGCTATGAAAGCTCGCTGGAACAAACCTCTTTCGAGGCAAAACAAAAGAACGCATCCAAACACCGGTGATTGTAACTAAGTCAACAAATATCTTCTCCTCAGTGATCTTGGAGATAAAAACGAAAAGTTACATCTCTTTTTTTTCTTCTTGTGTCTATTGTTGAGCTGATGGGTTTCAAGGTAGCTGTTATCGGAAAAGCGCAACAGAATTAGGGTTTTGGGCTTCGATCTATTGTTTTCAGATTTATTTCGACTAGAGGTTAAAGCGTGTCCCATAAATATCTCCTTTTGCTGAGGAACTGAACGTATT
Organism: Metellina segmentata; assembly: GCA_947359465.1. Lineage (NCBI taxonomy): Eukaryota > Metazoa > Arthropoda > Arachnida > Araneae > Tetragnathidae > Metellina > Metellina segmentata. The sequence continues at coordinate 116,846,591 of OX375877.1, read as the reverse complement.
GAGTTTCAAGGATAAGGTAATAATGGGTGATCTTTCAAGATGATGGAAATGTTAGATATTGATATTTAAATGTAAGAGTTCCCGTTTACACGCTTCGTAGGACTTATAGCTTTATTTTTACAGCTTTATAACCTATCCACACACACACACACACACACACACACACACACACATCTCTCTCAACATATACTTCATATATATATATATATATATATATATATATATATATATATATATATATATATATATATATATCATTTAAAAAACGCAAAAGTATGAATGGTGAAGATTTAAAAAAAAAAGAAAAAAAGCAAACAGTTAAAGTGCAAGCCAAAAAAGACAAACCAAAAGAAAGTCAAAACAGTGTCCAGGCATTCGTTTCAAAGCATGGTAACCAATGTAATTTCCAGAACAAAAGGAATTTATGTTAATTACAGAAACCAAAAGAAAATTTAAATATGTAATAAGAAAATTTCAAGATATTTCCGAAAGAAGAAGCTTTGATGGATCAGGACGTCAACAAGGACTATATATATATATATATATATATATATATATATATATATATATATATATATATATATATATATATATATATATATATATATATATATATATACATATATATATATATATATATATATATATATATATATACATATATATATATATATATATATATATATATATATATATATATATATATATATATATATATATATATATATATATATATATATATCATCAGGGAGGAACCTGACCCATGAAAACAAATAACTGTTTTCTGCGTGTGGGCAGCAGTAAGTCTAAAGCAGCCCTCAAAAACACTATAAAGAACACAGAATATAAAGATAAATTTGGCACAAGAACATAGGATGCAAGCCAAAAAGACAAATACACTTCATAAAATTAAAAAATAATAACAATAACACAATACTAACATACCTTAAAAACATGTTATGTAGTAAATCCTTTATTGAAAAACATCGCATATATTTGTGTGATTATTAAATTAACAATATTTAAATTAAATCAACGGAACTTTCAAAATAAAAGTCACAGTACAAATCTAGAATATCTTTATATTTATATCTATAAATCTTGAATATCATTGTAATTTATATTCTATTTATATTTAATTATTTACTAGTTTTTTAGTTTTTTTTTATGATTAATTCATTATTGACGATGCTAATCATGCATTTAAAAGCAAATCTTTTGAAAATTTTCAATAATCCTTTTGTTGGATGTTTGCGTAATAAAACTGTAGTGATGGTATTGAAAGAATAATAGTAATCAAAATAATCTAATGTATATCATATTTGAACATTGACTTCTAGAAAAGGTAGCAGTTGATTATTTTTAATAGCTTCTTCACAGCTTGTAATGTCTTAATTAAATTAGAACTTTATCCCATAATCTCTGAAGGTTTATTTAAAAATAATGCTCAAGTGGAAAACAACAGGAAATTATTTCTTCCTTCCAAGCGACAATAATTGTTTCTTCCTTGTAAGTGGCAATAATTGTGCTGTAACTGACAACATTGTTGAGAAAAAAATATTTTAATTACATGTGTGTACAGGAAGTCTAAAAATGAATAATTTTTATTCGTGTATTCTTTTAGTGTCTTTAGAATTAAAGTGTTGAAGCCGCATGAGAGCCATTTTTTTTCCTCGTAAAGTATCTCTCAAGTAATTAAATAAATGGGAAAGGAATTATATAAATTTTTAATTCGCCTGAAAAAATTATATTACTGTGTGAAGCAAAGAACATTTCTTATTTAAAATAACCAAAAAACACAGCAACTAGAAAAAAGAAAAACCTTATATTATAACCACACCACTGTAAATTTTACTTTTTCTGTTTCCAAATTAGGATCGCAGAAGTGGTTGGATGAAGGCAAAATGTAAATAGGTTTTCTTTTCTCATAGAAATCAGCTTTTAAAAGTTGCTATAACTTTTAATAGATTTATGCGCTGGGTGAGTAAAACTTAAGCAACATTGTCAATTTTAACAGTCACAACCTAAAAATTAAGCGAAACAACCTGTGGCCAATTTGTATAACCGAAGATATTCAGAAGATAGCTGGTGTGTATTGAAATTTAGGACTCGTGACGTCAGATGCTCTACTATACATAACTAACTCTAACGAAAAGGAGGGGGATCTAGTAATGGAGGAACTCATCTGCAACCTCATTCTCTATATGCAAATTCGGTACAAAGCCATACATCAGCATTCGTTTTTTTTTATGAGTTCTAACGATGGTTCTAATTATGATTTCAACACCCCGGAGCAGAAAGTGCTTAAAACTGCGACGTACGTCGCAGAATAAAGTCTTTGTCGAACAACTTTTCCTTAATTTTATCAAAATTTTGGCAGATTTTTTTTCAATCATAAGTTACGATGTTCTGCAGTGCAAAGTGCTACTTGCCATGCCTTTTTTCTTTTCTAGCTACGAAACAACCTCCCTACACCGCCCAAATTACCAAACACTTTATGAATAACACATCTTCTATGTCAAAATGACAAAATATTTAACTTCAAAAGTTAACGACAGAATTGCAAATTCTGAAAGTATGCCTTGGTTTCAAATAAAGTAAGTTAATTAATTTTGATATTTTACTGTAAATATGTAATACATACATATTTAACCCATAATTGTATTCAACGTCTGTTTTTTTATTTGACTGCAGTTTTCAAAATTTGGACAAAATGCCTGCAGAACAATTTCAATTGCTTGGAGTTGTGTTGCAGAACACTGAATATAATTCTGCACCTGACACCAGCGTTCGATGTCGCAACAAAACCTACGGAAAACTACCTCCTCTGTTTTTATGACTTCTAACGTTTACCTCTCTGTCTGATAGGCCCTAGGGTAGTGTAACCACTGAGGTACAAATACTTTTTCCTGCTCTTGTTGTCGTTTTGTTAAATTCACGGTGAATGATTGGTTGGTTTTTTGGGCTTCATAACGCAAGTGCCATCGTTTTGGCCATGTTGAACCAAACACAAGACATACAATCACAACTAATTTACTTAAACTCACTATGAAATTTTTACTAACACAGAAGAGAGAAATACACCTTTTGCGACATTTTAAAAGTATTTCTACATTTCCAACTGGCCTACCAATTCCAATTCCTACCTGTCCATAATTGCTCAAAAGAATTCTTGCACAAACATGGACATTGGTTTCGGAAACATATTTTTGTAAAGAATTGTTTAGAAAGGTAGCCGATTGGGTTCTCCGAAACTGAAAAGGACACATGTAATTCCATCTGACTTTCCTGTATACTGCTATCTAACTGGCATTCATCTTACAATATAAGCCATAAGGTTTTTTTTAATGAATGTAGAGCAATATATTACTGTGATCAAAAAGTACCCGGATTGCTGTCATAAAACAAAAGGTATAAGTTTATTGGTCAAAATGTATTACATCTCCTTCAAAACAATTTCCTCCGACGTTTTTCCAAATAATTTCCGTCAAACGTTCCGACAAATAATTTCCAACGTTTTTATAATATTCAAAACATGCCTTAACCCTCTGACCGAAATCGCTACAAAAATCGTGTATTTTTTTTTGCATATTAAAAATCTATATATATTGGAGAATTGAAATATGAATTTTTTTTCTTTCTAGAAAAGACTTTTTATGTAGATTTTTATCATGAGAAACTAAACTGTCAGAAGTTATTGTTAGCTATATGCACAGTAATTCCCGGATTTCCACGAAAAGGAACTGGAGGAGGAGGAGGAGGAATATTCTTCATATCAATTTTGCACCACTGCCTAACGCTTTGCAAGTTTATTGAATCATGATCAGATTCATCGCTATCTGAGGAGCAGTTCGAAAAATCTATATCACTATCACTATCAAAACTAAAATCACTTTCAGAATCTGATAAATCATCAGGAATATATACTATGTCAATCGCTGAACGTTTTCTAGCAGCCATTTCTGATTAGAAAAAGGCGCCAAACAATGGCGCGAAGTTAGAGCGGTAAATACAAAGTATCTTCAAATGACGCAATTTAGAAGACGACTAGCGATAACTGTTGACCAAAATCTAAATTTAACGTCTAGCACTGTATGTAATTTATTTCATTGGTTAAACGGTGAAAAAGCGGGATGCGCTCCTCAATAAAGATAGAAAAGCACCTGCCCGCGAAAATCGCGGGATGAGCAAATTTTGCTACATTTGAGTTGCCCGTGGAAATCGCGGCATAATCAGCCAGTGGGTTAAAGTCGTTTTTTGTGAAACCCCATTCAAAGTTCGCATCTAATTTTTTCTTTTATTGCATCAGTGGACTCAAAATGGTGACCACGAAGAGGGAGTTTCACCCGTGGAAATAAGAAAAAGTCACACGGTGCCATAACAGGCGAATACGGAATTTGTGGAGCCGTATTTGTCGAATGTTTCTTTAAAAAATAATGAATAAAAATGACCTAGTGAGTAAATGCATTTTCGTGATACAAAACCCATGAGTTATCTCGCCATATCCAGGTCGTTTTCCACTTGTTTCGACGAATGATATTTCAATTTGCTCAATAATGTCTCTTATTGTTAAACGAACGATCACTAAGCACCGATTCTTTGACCTGATTGACATGTTGATCATTAGTCAAAGTGGATGGTTTACCAGATCGCGAATCATTTACGACAGATTTTCTACCTTCTTTTCTTTTACGCCATTAAAATACTAGTTGCGGTGAATCTTTTGAAGATTGGAATGGTTCCACTCAGAGACTCATTACGGGAGATCCTCTACAGCTGGGATGCACCAACATTGGCAGAGGCTGTGACCAATGCTTTTGATGGAATCTAGACCGCTACCCCACTACAATATTGCTTGTCCATGGACACGCGAACAACAACAACAATACTATTGTTTTTGATAAACAGTCGTCTGTAAAAGCTTTTTGCAACATTTCAAATGTTTTTTTAGCAGAAATTCCACTGTAGAAACAAAATTTAATGCATGTTCTTTGCTCAAATTATATTCGACATTTTAGAAAATCGACGAAATCAAAATTCTCTTATTAAAAACAAACTTATTCTCAGACTATAAAATTAAATAAATCCCTGACTGTTGCCACGGGTTTATATAGGTCGTAAAAAGATTTGTTAAAAGTTTGCAGATGATATCTACTATACATGTATTTTAAAAGAAGCATACCGGATACTTTTTGATCACAGTAGTATATATTTCTGATTCGCAAGTGCAGTCATACTTTCTTGAAATAAATAGTAAGCAGTTTTCCGTTGATCTCTTGGGTCCACCATTACCGAAATTACAGTCATTACTGCGATTCAAGGGCTTCGGGTGATGAAACGGAGAGAAACTGTTACATTGAGAACCAGTCAAGCGTTAAGAAAATGTCTTTTCTGCTTTTCTTGTTTGTTAGTTTTTTGGGAAAAACATGTTTTTGTTTGTTTCTGTGGACACTTAGAAATTACCAAGGAAAGAATTTTCTAATACTTTGAGTGATTTCCCAGATTATGTGACGTTCACTCAAGTTACGTGTTTTAATAATTTTCCAGTGAAATTTTTATTATTGGGCATTTGCATTCAAATACCTCCTTTCCAATGGTTGTCCATCGGCAAGGGTCCGGAGTCAAATACGATGAGAAATATCCAAGGACAACAACACGTAATTGTCAACCACGGGAAAGTTCAAGGACAATACCTCGTACCGAGCTGGCCCCCACTCTCCAAACATTAACACTCCGCCATCTTGAAGACCTTTGAGGCCATGATAAATTTAAGGCTATCAGTGCAGTCACATAACTGTAATTTTATAAAATGGTCAAATTTTAAGGAATATTTTCTCAGAATCTTTTATGTGCATTGATTTGAATTTTTTTATACAGGTTATGAAGGCACTTTTAAACACTTTAACATAAGAATTTTTTTAAATTTAAAAATGAAGTTTTGATATTTTTTTTTCTAACTCATAATTTTTTACACGGAAAATGACCAATTTTCATCTTTTTCAACAATCAAAATGAGCTTTTTTGAGCAGATAGAAAAAATGACTGATTTAAAATATGATATAGGGTATGTTACTCTAGTAAACCAATTGTTTTGTATTTGCTTGATTAGACTTTGAAAAAAATGTTCCTTTTATGGAAAAAATACACATTTTGAGACATTGAAGTTTAAAGCATAAAATTGACCTTACTTAGGTACGTAAAGATATTTTTCAAAAAATTATTTAAAATACTTCAACTCAACCTATCTCTACATATAATTTATCAGTTTAAAGAAAATTGTATCAACATTTATTTAAAATTATAAGAAAATGAAGGAAATTTTGAAAGATTTTTGTGCATTCGTACCCTTAACGGGACCAGATCCCGTGTACTCGATAGTCTTTAGTTGAATCGCGATTCTAACTCGCAACCCTCTGGATGGAAATTCTCTACCCTTTCAATTGGGTCCCTAGAATAAACAGGAAAATCAATTCATATTATCAGATGGGTAACAGTATCCCAGTTGGAAGAGCAACAAATTAGCAACCGGAGGGTTGCAAGTTCGGAAATCGATCCAAGCCAAATACCGTCGTGTACCGAAGGTTGTCTATAGAGAATTTTATTGCACGGACAATGTTCATAAACCTTAATTCGAGAAATTCAGTTCAATAGCTTTAGGTATTTTGCTTTCAAATCGGAATGGAAGCTATTTTCTATCCGAAAGGAGTGATATTAAGGCCATCCTTCCAACTGCTGTTTGTAGTAATTTGTTTGGCACAATTTTCATAAATACTACTTTCAAGAAAGTCTGTTCAAAAGCTTTAGATAGCAAAGCTTTGAATCGGAAGAAAGATAGATATTTTTATTGTAAAAGATCATCTTATGCCCATCTTTCCAATAGATGTGTAGGATATTATCCACTTGACCAATCAAAGCGGCACACAAAAGCACCCTCTTTTGAGCGTTGCTACTAACTAGCCGTTGCAAGACGTACTCCATACCGATAAGTTATCTTGTTCTGGTGAAAATAAATAAATGTTATTCCTATTCGTAAATAAATATATTTATTCCTTCAGTTATGTTTCTCTGTACTCCTCTCCCAGTTCGTATGATGTTTGAACTCCCACAGATGCTTACAGTGAATTTTACTTTAGATAATTTAAGCAAACATATCAAATCTAAGAAAGTTTATTCAAAACGCTTTTATGTAGCATAGGGTTTTTGAACTTGGAGGTAGATACATTTGTTTCCGAAGGACACGATACAATTGTATGGTCCAACTTAATCTCGTCTTAATCTAATCGATGGTTGTATCTCGTTATTCACTAGATTAGGTGAACACCGACCAGATAGATGAATGAGATGTCTCGACATTAGAAGAAAACTAATCTTGATGTAGTCACCATAAAAATGTCGACGGTATCTTGATGATGTATCTCGTCATAAGCAAAATTGACCAGACCTTGGTGGACAAGATATCGCGTCGAAACCACTTGGTTGGTTTGGGGGGTTTTATGACGCAAGGGCCATATTTGGCCATCCTGCGCCAGACACAAGAGACACATCAAGTAATAAACACACATACAATGAAATTTTTACTGACATGGAAGAGGGAAATACACACAGGAAGGAAGGTACCTGACAGGAATCGAACCTGTGCCACCTATAACTATATAACCTATAATCTATATACCACCTATAACCTGTAATTTATATATCACCTATAACCTGTAATCTATATATCACCTATAACCTATAACGATATACACGCTGAGTCACGACGACCCCGAAACCCCTTGGTGGATTATGTACACATTTTGTACACTTAAAGCTACTTCGATTGGTATTGTGGTGGTGAAAACTTCAAAAACACCAGCTTATAATCGCTTAAGGTGTATGTATACACTGGAAATCACGAAAATCGACCAGAATATCAATATTTTTTCATTAATTAAAAATATTTTCTTAGTATTCCAACGATGCCAAGAGCTTGAAAATATTCAAAATAGTGTATTAGTTACATGAGTTTTGTTAGGTACTGTCACCCTGAAAAGACGTTTCCAAAAGATTAAACTCGATTTCTGAAGAACTGCGTTTTTGCAATAGAATGCTTTGTTCAAAACGTGATTACTCCATACTGAATTCAACTTTGGGAGCAATTTTTGCAACATTACGATCTATATAATACAGTGCATGTTTTGAATCTCACTCAGAGCATTTAATTAAGAAATGGATTTTTAAATAATAAAATTCGTGCTAGTAAAAAATGTTGATTTTGTTTACGCTTCCTCGATTAAAAAATTGTAAAAAATAAACTTTTTCTTGAAAAACTTGACGGAGGCTCTAAACATGAATAATAATGTTAGGATAATTTCCAACAGGAATCGTCTTTCTGAACAAATTAGAATTTGAGGTATCATGTTTCAAAAAACATGCTAATTAGCTAATTATACCTTAATTAGGTAATTAATAATTTGCACAATCTGATTTTTTCTCCCTGAAATGATTTTAAGAATACACCAATTGCTTGTGGTAAAAAATTGGATTTTTAAAGTCAAAATTTAAAAAACATTCTTCTAGCGTATACGTACAGTTTAAAGTGATGCCATTTATGCAAAATTAAATAGTTATCATTTTAATTTAATATTGCGGTACAAATAATAACCACTGTGGTTCAGATACTTTCTCTTTCTCAATAGTTAGAGCATTTTAAAGGGATATCTAATTTATTAGAACCTGAAACAAAACAAAGTGCTCACTCAATAAAGCATTGATCGTCGAAACTCGCAGGAAAGCTTTGTTGTTTTAAATGTCAAACAGTCGAACGTGTATTGAATGAGAATCAGTTACAATGTAGCAAATTTTCTGTTCTTTGGAAATACTATTTTACAGCTTTCCTGTAAACTATCGTCAACAAATACTGTGTGTGATAGTTAAAATCTAGTTAACATTTCATGTTTGAATGCTTTGAGACCTTTATTAATTCACAAAATTTTAGTTTATTTGAAAGGAATCCGTGTTTGAACTGAATAATTGGTTTATTATTAATTTAGTTTATTAGTTTCTGATAAGGTGGGCGGTATAATAAGCACAGTTAGCTTGAAATGATTGTATACTGTCACTGTGAATAGAATAAACTAAAATTCAAAATTCACATTTAAAAGCAATTGAACTGTTTATTTTAAAATAATATAATCGTACATTATATCTATTGACTTTGAAAACTGGAATATTTGAATTTGAAGTGAATGCGCTTTCGAGTCAAATAGATTTATGTACTGCAGAGGAGAAGTCAGGCCACTAATTTAGAAATCAGTGATTTAAAAGAAATTTTTCAGTTAATCTTGCTGTGCTATTGGTAAAATATTTTAGCTAACGTTTACGTAGAAGACTAATGACTTTTAAGCCGTTATTCGATGCCACTGTCGAAATAAAGAAACAAGAGATGTTCTGTTAATTACTCGAAAGCAAATGAATTCGAGTGATTAATGTTGGAATTACGCAAAAGCTGCGTCGATTTAGATATTTTCTCTCAAAGGGATTAAATATACTATTTTAAATGCATTTTCACACACACACACATCAAGTGTATTTTGCAAAACGTAGAAATATGAATTTGTCTAATTCAAAGCATATTTAAAGATCAGACTTTAATTTTAGCTTGTTAAGCAAATTGCCTTATTGTCTTTTTGTACAATCTCAAAGTTGTCTCAAAGCAATCTCTTTATCTTAAGATAGTTAATATGACGATAGGATAGTTGGTGGTGTAAATGAAAAAATCTATGAATATTATTTTAGGTTTACATCAATCATTACTCAGAAGCAACAAAGCTGTCCTTAAAATAATTATCTCATAAGGATTCTCAACTTGATAAATAAGTTCTTAAGGCATCATAGGACCACTAATTAGAGCTGATTTTAAATGAAAATAAATTGGCCATTCGGTTGGAGGCCCTACCATCTTCCAGGACATCTTTACTGCTACTGAACGACGGATAGTTGAAATTACCATAAAGCTTTTTATTTATCCTTTTATTTATCACTAATTTCTGAATATACTACGTTTGTTGAGACATTGTGTCTCCCTCGAAACCTGTTATTGTATTTTTACCCACATATAAGCACCCAATCGATAATCAACCAGAAAATTCTGGAGATTAATAGCAGATCAGGACTAAGTACCTGTTATAGTATGTATGTATACTCAATGCCGTTAACCTGCAATCCCATATTTAGTTTAAAGCTAAACCCTATTTTGGATTTTAGAAAAGATGGTTGAAAATTCAAATCACAAAACGTTGGAAAACAAAGAGGACATCAATAGAACGTAATTGAACATAATTCAAATAATAATGCGCTGAGATGATGCAGACTTAACCCGTCAAGGTGCTTAGACAAGATGTCACGTCCATGAAGATCTGAAGAATTTTGAGAGAGATATCTCGTTATCAAGATACTGTCGATTTTGGGGTGATGACGAGAACAACATCTGGTCAACTTTCAACCAATGACCGGATTTCTAGTCCATCAAGATCTGGTCAGTTTCGGCGATGACGAGATACCTCATCGAGACAACCACCATGAGGATTAAGAGTAATAAGAAATCTGTTTGAAAATGTTACAAGTAAAACAGAACGTTATAGAGATCGTCTACAGTGCATGCTCAAACCAATAGTTCCAATTCACATTTCATCAAAACTATCGCAATGCGAAAAATTCTAGAAGTGGAATGTTAACCTACGAGTGGAGTTAGCGATACATGTGTGGTCAGAACTATTGTTTTTTCTTCTCAATGCTCTCTTCCTTCTGTACATGCTAGTTGAAATACATTTATTGACTGTCAAAATTACCAGATCTCACTCGGGTTGAATTGGTTAACGGAAGATGGAAAAGGTGTGACTTTCCACTTTTGTAGAAAAATTCTAAATCATTTGAATTTGTGTAAAATACTTTTGTTAACCTTTTTTCGACTACAACCTACTTTGGCCACAAATCTTATTGATACATATCCATCCATTTAATACATTTCACACGCATCGCAGCCATGCTAAATCTATAAACTGTCGGAAGGTGACTGACACTAATACAACAACTACAACAAAAGTCGATTTTGAGTGAGGATTTGGAATTCTCTTTCTTAAGTTTCTTTCCTGTAAAATTGCTCAACTCAATTCGTAAAAATGACGAATCTACGGTGAATACTCGCGCACTCATAGTTAACCTACCTATATTTTTTGAGCTGTGGCAGACTGATTGAAACTAAACGAATGTAAGTACTCACAGTTTGAAAAGTTTCACGAAATATATTCAACAATTTGGACGTAGTATAGGCACACATAACACACAGACGGATGGACAGATGCTAAACGCGTATCTTTCTAATTTTGCATCGGAAGGAAAATGGGTAAAAAACTTGAAATGGGTCGAAAGTATTCAATGTACAAACACTCCATTTTCATTTATATTGATAAAAGCTATTTTGCAACAGGTGGATTTATGGAATGAGCCCAAAAATGTCGGAGTTCCAGTAATGACACACATTCGACCAGAATTAACCAGTGCAGTTGAAGACGCTTTGACCAAGCATAACATAAAGTTCGACGTGGCCTTCTCTGATCTACAGAGGTGAGATTTTTATTTATTCCGCTTAGATGATTTAACTCTCCAAGTTGTTTCGACGAGATATCTCGTCCATCGAGATGTGTTAAAGTTTACTAAAGATGAGGTAGTTCGTCAAACAGATATTGCCGATTTTTTTTATGGTGACGAGATCAAAGTCTTGTCAGTTTTATTCTAAAGACGAGATTTCTCGTCAGTTATCATCTGGTTGGTTTTTTAATGACCAGATACCTCCACTAACTCAGTCGTGGAGTTACGTTAACTCCAAGACAAAGTTAAGTTTCAATAATAACAGTAGGCCAACATCTGTAGTCGGAGATTTAAAAAAAAAGAGAAAAATAGCGTGGGAAAATAGTTCCCTCGGTTCCCATCCCACGCTCGGATGTATACATTATAGGTGACGCTCCGCATCACATTGTAACTAATCAGACGTTGAACGTAAGCCGCGGAAGTAAGAGCTTCACGTTTTAACTAACTGAGCTATGACGAGCTCTATTGAATGATTTATAGACTCCGATGTTTGTTTCTATTTGCTTTAACTGTTAGTGTTTTGTTCCATGTCCCTTTTAAATAATACTAGGGGGCCCGCCCCCTGCACGCTAACGCTCGCCAACCCCCGGAGAATTGCTTCGCAATTCTCATTGGTTCGCTGCGCGAACCTATGCTCGCTTCGCTCGCATCAATGAAGACACGTGTCCTAGCAGAAGGGATTGATTACAAAATAAGATATTCCAAAAAAATATTTTTCAAATCTAAATTTGTTGCATTACATAAAAGATATATACAGTACCTCTGGAATCAGAATTTAAATGAAAACTTTGAGCAAATTTTTATTCGCAATGTGGACGCTGCTTTGGAAATTGAATACCCAGCATGTTGTTTGTGTGTACATTTCCCCAGTACTCGAGCCACCCATACACTTTTTGACTGAGTTTGTTGTCGAAAGTTGTAGTGCATGCGTCTTGTTGTACTATAATTGTTAGCCTTGAAAAGGACCGTTTTTTAAATAGCCCTGAAAAGATCCTCCGTTTTTTTAGATTTCTATTACGAACCGCAACAGCTCGTCTAAAATTCATTTTTTTCAATAAAATTTCATCCGATAACACTATAGATTCAAATGAGTCGCGAGGCTCCTAGTAAACAAACAATCGCACAATGTTGCCAAAACGCGGTAACAAATAACGTCTTTTTTGCGTGCCACGTAAGAGAAATACATATATAGAAAGTGCCCGTGTCTTAACTTGCAGTTGTTTATTTGATCCCGTAATAGATACGTTGAATTACAAAAATTCTGAAGTTACAAAAATAATTGTTATAAACAAGCAATAAATATTCCGTTAAATAATAGACGTAACAGTGCTTCTAATATACCGGGTAAATTACAACTCCAGGAACTTTGGACTTCGGTAGCCAGGTTGGTTTAGTCGCAGATTAGAAGCCATAGGGTTTCGAGTTCGAAACTCGATCCCACCAAAGACCATCTTGAACGTGGGGGCTGATGCTCATTAAATCAGTTGTGGACTCAAATGTACTATAGTTGTCGTAGTCGAATATTTCGAGATTCGAGGTTTAGCGATTCCGTAAACTTCTATGTAATCTATGTAATCGAATACGAGATCAGAAGTAATGTGAGGAGGCGAGTCGTCCTAGATCGTTATTCCACACCTGAGCGCGCTATTTCGTGGTACTAGATAATACTGACTCATAACATCATCTAGGAGTTTCCTGGAGAATTGATTGTGTAGGGGGAATAGATGTTCACATTGAATAATATAGACCAGTGCTCCCCAACCTTTTTATCGCCGCGGACCGGATCATCGATGATAATTTTAACGCGGCCCGCTGAGGGGGGGGGGAACGTTGATTGTTTATATTTTAGATTGTTTTGATTCAATAATTTTAATTTAATTGCATTCAAACATTCCTTCAAAATAAAATACAGTTGCACCAAAAAAATGAATATAAAGTGATTTAACATTTTAACTCACTAGAACGCTAAATCAATGAGAACCCTGAGTTTGTTTCATTGCAACGAGACGGTTTCATCTGGGGGTAATAGGAGGCAATGAGACCCTAAGTGTGTTGCTTATGTTCAGTTTATTCCGATGTTTTGTTTTGGTTGCTGTCACTGCAGAAAACCCCGCTTCTAGGTTGTCGGAAATGGCAGTAGGGATTTAAGTGCTGTGGTGGCAATCTCAGGGTATTCCGCCATGACTTTAATCGAGACCACCGGCAGAGTTGTTATCTCAAACGTAGTTTTAAGGCCGCCTTCATTTGCAATCTCCAGCAGTTGATCTTCTTCTTGCACGGACATGCTAGATTCGCATGATTTGACAAATGGGTTGCGATCCATTCCTTACTAGTTCTTGGGTCTTTTGTGGTTGGGAAGTAGCGATAAAACTCTTTTAAAAGCAAAGACAGGTGATAGTGCACCAACTGGGAATATGAATGTTTAGGCTCAGTCTCGCCTAAAATACCCGCTAATGTCTGAAACATGTCCAAAATGCCTCTGTTCACGCGCCATCCCCACAACTTCAGTTTGGCTTTAAATGCAGCTACTTTGTCTGCCAACTTGAAAACAGCTGTCACGTTTGTCAAAATTGGAAAATAGAGACATACAGAATTCAGAAATCATAATTGAAGCTCTAGTAACAGAACAAATTTCAAGTTATGATTTACCGCCTCCTAATTTGTGTGGACATTTCATAGATAAGAACCGTACAAACCCGAGAGAAATACACCCCATTAAATAAAATGGAAAAAATTTAATGTTCCTTGGGCGGCCCGGTACCATTTGATCCACGGACCGGTACCGGTCCGCGGACCGGGGGTTGGGGACCACTGATATAGACCATTACTCCATATTGAAATCACATTTTCACATAAACCGATTTTCAGCCGACCGCTTCAATTAGTAGCTTCATAATACTCTTTAAACAATGCAATCAGAAAATGACTACTCATTTTGAAACGGAAATGTCTATATATATATTTCTCTTACGTGGCACGCAAAAAAGACGCTATTTGTTACCACGTTTTGGCAACATTGTGCGATTGTTTGTTTACTAGGAGCCTCGCGAGTCATTTGAATCTATAGCGTTATCGGATGAAATTTTATTGAAAAAAAAATGAATTTTAGACGAGCTGTTGCGGTTCGTAATAGAAATCTAAGAAAGCGGAGGATCTTTTCAGGGCTATTTAAAAAACGGTCTTTTTCAAGGCTAACAATTATAGTACAACAAGACGCGTGCACTACAACTTTCGACAACAAACTCAGTCAAAAAGTGTATGGGTGGCTCGAGTACTGGGGAAATGTACACACAAACAACATGCTGGGTATTCAATTTCCAAAGCAGTGCTCACATTGCGAGTAAAAATTTGCTCAAAGTTTTCATCTAAATTCTGATTTCAGAGGTACTGTATATATCTTTTATGTAATACAACAAATTTAGATTTGAAAAATATTTTTTGGAATATCATATTTTGTAAACAGTCCCTTCTGATAGGACACATGTATTGATTGATGCGAACGAAGCGAGCATAAATTCGAGCAGCGAACCAATGAGGATTGCGAAGCAATTCTCCGGGGGTTGGCGAGCGTTAGCGAGCAGGGGGGGGGGCCCTAGTACCTAGAAATTTAGATAGCCTAACTAATAACCAGATCCTACTGAAAGTTTCAAAATATTTAGTCATTTAAAAATTTATTAAGATGTCATACCGATGGAAAACTAATCTAATTTACTGCTTCAAACAAGAACGTGTCAGCTCAAATTACTTAAATCTCAAAGCACTGTAAGCACGCTTAATTAACTTAACTGAAACGCAGTCTTTTGTCTTCGACTCAAATATTTGCGTAGGATGAACCTATTTATCAAGATCTTGTATGCTTGGTTAAAAAAGTTGAAGTGGTAGAAAAGATTAGTTGAATTTTTCCCAGTTAAACATTCAGAAACATTTGTAAAGCGCTACTACTTACAGGGAAGATATACAAACGTGTAGGAGTTATTGAAGAGTGTAGGAACTCGGCAACATAAACACAGGAAATTATTACTGCGATAGTGAATTTTTAAAATTAAAAATCTTTCTTCATCCAACTGTATATCAGGTATATGGTACACTAATGTTATAGTTACATTTAAGGAAATATCTAGCACACTGGATCAAGTTAAATAGAGTTCTACTTGGTGAGATTATAGTAGCACTAATTAAGTGCTACTATAATCTCCCCCCCCCCTTCAATCCTTCTGCTGGTAGTCTGGAGGAGGTATCTCGTCATTAGCATAACTGACCATATCTTGATGGACGAGATATCTCGCCATTCAAAGAAAACTGACCAGATCTTGATTTCTTCATTAAAAAACACAAAATCTTCATCATTCGGAATTTAGTCGGCATTCCTGATGACAAGGTATCTCGTCATTAGCAAAATTAGAAAGATCTTGATCGACGAGATATCTGCTCATTCGAGAAAACTCATCAGATCTTGGATATCATTATCATTAAAAAATGCAATACCTAACTAGGGAATTCAGTAGGCATTCCTGATGACAAGGTATCTCGTCATTAGCAAAACTAGAAAGATCTTGATCGACGAGATATCTGCTCATTCGAAAAAAAAACTCATCAGTTCTTGGATATCGTCATCATGAAAAAATGCAATACCTTCCAAACTAGAAAGTTCAGTCGGCAATCCTGTTGACAAGGTATCTCGTCATTAGCAAAATTAGTAAGATCTTGATCGACGAGATATCTGCTCATTCGAGAAAACTCATCAGATCTTAGATATCATTATCATTAAAAAATGCAATACCTAACTAGGGAATTCAGTAGGCATTCCTGATGACAAGGTATCTCGTCATTAGCAAAACTAGAAAGATCTTGATCGACGATATATCTGCTCATTCGAAAAAAAACTCATCAGTTCTTGGATATCGTCATCATGAAAAAATGCAATACCTTCCAAACTAGAAAGTTCAGTCGGCAATCCTGTTGACAAGGTATCTCGTCATTAGCAAAATTAGTAAGATCTTGATCGACGAGATATCTGCTCATTCGAGAAAACTCATCAGATCTTAGATATCATTATCATTAAAAAATTCAATACCTAACTAGGGAATTCAGTAGGCATTCCTGATGACAAGGTATCTCGTCATTAGCAAAACTAGAAAGATCTTGATCGACGAGATATCTGCTCATTCGAAAAAAAAACTCATCAGTTCTTGGATATCGTCATCATGAAAAAATGCAATACCTTCCAAACTAGAAAGTTCAGTCGGCAATCCTGTTGACAAGGTATCTCGTCATTAGCAAAATTAGTAAGATCTTGATCGACGAGATATCTGCTCATTCGAGAAAACTCATCAGATCTTAGATATCATTATCATTAAAAAATGCAATACCTAACTAGGGAATTCAGTAGGCATTCCTGATGACAAGGTATCTCGTCATTAGCAAAACTAGAAAGATCTTGATCAACGAGATATCTGCTCAATCGAAGAAAACTCATCAGATCTTGGATATCATTATCATTAAAAAATGCAATACCTAACTAGGGAATTCAGTAGGCATTCCTGATGACAAGGTATCTCGTCATTAGCAAAACTAGAAAGATCTTGATCGACGAGATATCTGCTCATTCGAAAAAAAAACTCATCAGTTCTTGGATATCGTCATCATGAAAAAATGCAATACCTTCCAAACTAGAAAGTTCAGTCGGCAATCCTGTTGACAAGGTATCTCGTCATTAGCAAAATTAGTAAGATCTTGATCGACGAGATATCTGCTCATTCGAGAAAACTCATCAGATCTTAGATATCATTATCATTAAAAAATGCAATACCTAACTAGGGAATTCAGTAGGCATTCCTGATGACAAGGTATCTCGTCATTAGCAAAACTAGAAAGATCTTGATCGACGAGATATCTGCTCAATCGAAGAAAACTCATCAGATCTTGGATATCGTCATCATAGAAAAATGCAATACCTTCCTAACTAGGGAATTCAGTCTGCATTCTTAATGACGAGATATCTCGTTACTAGCAAAATTGGTCTGATCTTGATGGACGAGATACCCCTTCGAAACCAATTCTTAGGTAAATGGTTCATATCATGTCATAATAGTATCGTGGGAGTATCATGAATCTCGTACGTATCGATTAAGTATCGACGTATATATTGAGGGTCCGGTTTAGCAACCGGAAGATTGCAAATCCGAAACTAGGTCAACCAAATACCGTCTCGTACGCGGAGACAGGTGCACATTAAATCTGTCGTGTACTCAAATGTCATCGTGCTGGAGCCATGTGGAAGTTTGGAAAGAGGGGTGCCCACTCATCTATTGAACTCGTCAACTGACCGTAGGTCAAAACGACGAGGGACCGTCGGTAATCACCCTTGCTTCAGTGAAAAAAAAACCTTATTAACTACTTACTTACTTACTTTTAGTTTTGAGTTCGCCAAATTTATGTTACTGTAAAGCTAAATACAGAGAGCAATAGTGTTTTGGGTAATTTTGGTAATTTTTAATTAACGTCGTATTAGAGCAACACAACGGGCTACTGACAACGGTCCGGGATCAATTCCCTAAGGGAAAGATTCGAGAACACCACCACGTAATTTGAACACCACGTAAAGGAAAAGGTAGGTAGGTATTAATTTACGTCGCACTGTAGCAATACAGCTGACTATGGGCGACGGCCCACGAACAAATCCGAGGACAACACCACGTAATTTTAAACCACGTTCAGATGACGAGGTAACACCTGAACTGGCCCCCCGCTCTCCAAACGTCCACACCATCCCAACAACAGTGTTTTGAGAACTTCACTCGTAGCTTGGGGTGTAACGTGGCATGTAAGTCAAGAAGTGAAATTTCAGCACGCCTCTGACATTAAAAACAAACACCGAACATCGTCCAAATGGTGTAAAAAATCATATCTCAACCTGAAGCATTTTTTCTTCCATGGCGTTTATATTTAAGCTGGAATGCTCGCTTATCCGATTGTATCTCAACCCTCTTGGTGGTAACCTCGATGAGGTATTTTGTTATTAGCAAAACTGATCAAATAGATCTTGATGGACGATATGTCTCATCGAAACCACGGAGGGTTAAAGAAATATCGTTAGTGTCTATAATAAAAACCTGCATAATTAATAGATGCGATAATAATATGTCTTGTATTGCAGCACTATTGCCTCTGAAAGGATCGCCCATGCTCCTTCTAATGTTAGCCACGCTGATGGTTTTGATTTTGGAATTTACAACAAATATGACGCGGTAAGTTATTGTAGAGTGTGAAGTAATGGGTTGGTGCATTCGTTTGTCCCGTTTTTTTTTTTTTTTTTTTTTGTTGACAACAATGAAAGAAAAAATATTTCATTTACTAAAAATTACAGTGAATTAATGTATTATGAAATATGCCGTTCTGTTCATGACCTACCTACACATCTTCTTTTGCGTCTGCGAAGCATTCTTGTCTTTTCGGAAATAAAAAGCATACTATGTCTAAAACGCTTCTTATTTTCTGCCTTTTTCTAATGCTTAACAAATTTAAGAAACACAACCCAATAACACAATTTGTTTCTCGAGTAATAGCTGAAATTACTTCTTTCCAACAACATCAAAACGTTACACGTGTGACGTAGATGACACTTCGGTTTTGCGATGCAATGCAATCTAGCGACAAAAACATGATGAACTTTTGTATATGCCCGATATTTTAGATACCTATGTGTTAGGGATGCGACATCGATAGCAAAACATCGATGTTCAAAATTAAAACATCGATGTTGATAATACATCGACCCAAAAACATCGATGTTTTTAAACATCAATGTTTTTAAAATTCAGTGTATTTAAACTTTTTACCCCATTTCTTAAAACTGGTTTAGCAACTTGTGATGCTACATCGACAGCAAAACATCGATGTTCAAAATTAAAACATCGATGTTGATAATACATCGCTCCAAAACCATCGATGTTTTTAAAATTCAGTGTATTTAAACTTTTTTCCCCATTTCTTAAAACTGGTTTAGCAACTATTGATGCGACATCGACAGCAAAACATCGATGTTCAAAATTAAAACATCAATGTTGATAATACATCGCCCCCAAACCATAGATGTTTTTAAAATTCAGTGTATTTAAACTTGTTTCCCCATTTTTTAAAACTGGTTTAGCAACTAGTGATGCGACATCGGCTCCAATACATCGATGTCTTTTTCTAAAACATTAATGTTTAGAAAACATCGATGTCGCATCCCTACTTTTCTGACCCTTCATCCTCGTCACTTTGGTCTAAAAGTATGTTCAATTTGCTGATTATGAAAATTATGCTACTTGGTTATTTTTTAAATTTTTATAACGGTACTTTTTTCATTTAAAAATAAAACATCGACAACGTAAAAACATCGACAAGTGTAAACATCGATGTTACCAAAACATCGACACCAATACATCGATGTTTTAACATCGATGTTTTGAAAATATCGAAATCGATGTCGCATCCCTACTATGTGTGTGAGCCACACATTTATAAACTATTATGAGATATGTGCATAAATATATAAAAATAAAAATAGGTGCATTGATAATTCAAAAATCCACACTTGATTTTGAAGATTAAATTTATTGCTATAACTATCAGAGAGAGAATGGACTGGTCGTGGCATAGTGGCATGGTGCCTCCACTGCAAGTTGGTGGCATCACAGATTCTATTCCTCCGGTGTATTTCTCTCTTCTGTGCCATTAAAACTTGTCTTGTGTGTATACGTCTATTGAAGTTGTCAATTTTGTGTTTGGCGCAGCATAATCAAACATGAACCTAGAACAGAAATGGCGAACCTCTGACCAGCTGGTCAGACACTGATCCATGCAGGCTTTTTAAATGAACCACGCCTTGATTTTTATAAACTTATCTTCATTTCACCATATACATAAAGAATTTTAATTATTTTTCGACACCCTCTTTTAAAAAATATGAAGAAAATACAATTGTTAATAAAGAACTTAAAAATGAAAAAAGAAATGCATAAATGATTTTTGTATGTTTTAGTTTTATTGATTATACATAATGCTGTCTTAAGATTTATATGAAGGTTTTAGATAGTGTAGCCACAACTAGTCTTTCCTTTTTGCTAAAAATCATGTTCTTTTGAACAATACCGTACCATAAACAGTATTTATGTAATTATTTTTAAATTTTGTTCTTCCGTTTTTTGTTTAGAAATTTTTGTTAATACAATTAAATTAAAGATCCAGTAATAGAATTAGAAAGGGATGTTTTTGTTCGTAAATACATAAAGACATAAATTATTTAGAAATGTAATCAATTGCTTTAGATGAGAGTAACGATGTAAATGGTTGTGCAAAATTAGCAGTTATTGCTCGATATAAAGCAGGTAATATAATGAAAGAAGAGCTAGAACTTATAACGCCGAAAGGGAAGTGTACGGGTCTTGATATTTTTAAAGAATTTGATATTGCATTTAAAAATAAATGGATATTGACCTACAGAAAATTGTTTGACGGTGCACCCATTATGGTGGGGGAAAAATTAGTTTATCCAGAACCTTAAGCAAAATAATATACATCCTGATTGAATTTTATTGTTTATTACACCAGAAAGTTCTATGTGCGAAGCAAGGTTTAGAAATTTTTTCCAATTAATGCCAGTTGTAATAATAGTCATCAACTTTATAAACGCAAGAGGTCTTAATAAGCGACAATTTGCGCAATTATTAGAGGAAGTTGAGTGCTAGTATTAAGGGATTTTGACATAGAACAATGTTCGATGGCTTAGTACAGGTCAAGTTTTTAATCGGTTTATCATTTTATTCGAAGAAATTAAGCTCTATTTGAAGTAAAAAACAATAATTTTGGCAAATTTTCAAATATAGATTGGTCAAATGATTTTATGTTTTTATGCGACATCACTCAGCATTTTTAATGAACTGAATAAAAAACTCCAAGGAAATGTACAAATTGTTTTAATGATGTTGAAAATATTAAGATATTTATGACAAAACTTGACATCTTTAGTAGGGATTTGGAAATGAAAATCATGAAATATTTTCCTCAATTACAAAAACATTTTCAAAAGGGAAAACACGCTAGACGTTCAAGAAAATGCAATAAAAAATATTTAATGATTATACAGGAAATAAAATAAGCCTTTGAGGAGAGATTTAATCAATTTAAAAGTATGGAAAATACATTTCACTTTGTTTTATATCCATACAAAACGAAATTCGAAACAAATGGAGCTAAACGAATTTAAGTGGCTAGGTATCCATGATTTAGAAATGGAATTAGTTGAATTTCAACGCAGCATAGTTTGGAAGATAAATTTGACAGCTTCATTTCCAAAGTAGAAGGGAACATGTCTGAAATTAGTGCAAATTATAACTATCCCACACTAAAAATTGAAAATATTATATTAAACGTATGATTCTTTACCAAATAATTTTATATCAATGAAGGAACTTGTTAATGCACTTTTAACGATGTTTGGATGCACGTATTCATTTGAAAAATTGTTTTCTTCGATGAATTTTGTAAAGTCTACCAATAGAAATAAACTCGGAAATGAATTGACTGCAAAATGCGTTAAACTAATGAATACTGAATATGAACCTAATATTAAGAAATTATCTGACAAAAAACATCAGATTTCTCATAAAATTTACTATAACTTCTTTTGTACATACACATACATGAAACTATATAATCTATTGAAATATAACATTTCATATAAATATGTTGCTTTGTTCATTAAAAAAACAGTGCAGGAGGGCTGAGCATGATTTCTCACCTTTTTATATAGATTTTTGACTCTTCACGTGCAAAAGTAAAAGTTGTAAAACAAAAAGGAATCGTTAACTTTTTAAAGGATTAAAAAATTGAGAACCAAAAAAAGTAGTTTTTTTTTCCATTCTCCCTTCCTTTTTTCCAAGTGACCCACCAGCTACTACTAAAAAAATTATGAACCAATTTGACCCGCTTCTTACAAAGGTTCGCCATTCCTGAATATAACCATAAAACAGACAGAATAGAAATTAGCGTTGGGCAGGTAATCAGTAAAGCTACGGTTTCCTAAGAAAGCTGAGCCGTTATCTAGCAGCCGTGATACATCAGGATGCCAAGGGGCTTAACTAGGCGGCCATTTTAACAGAGACCAGAGGTGTCAACTTAGACGGACAGAATATGGTGTACAATGGGCTATACAGAAGGCTGTCGTGGTTTATTTCATTCGAGAAACAAAAAAAAGTGGCATTTTTATTCTCTAGTCCAAGTTTCTAACTTTCGGGATCGTTGAAGATAGATTGAAAACTTCAACGAATTTTAAATCAGCGTCAAATTCTACGCCAGATCGATACCTAAAACAGATTTAATATTCAATTTTTACCATTTGATTATTTAATTATATTTATTAAATAATTAATTATTTACTTGAAGAAAATCACATTTAAGGTATCGATCTGGTATAAAATTTTCCGTAGATTTCAAATCCGTTGAAATTTTCAATCTATCTTTAACGATTCCTATTTTAAACAAACAAAACAATGCCTGTCAAAAGTTTTGTTTGTTTTGCTTTCCTCCGCTCGAATCGTTTAAGCTCAGGAAATGAAATTTTGCCGCTACAGGAGAAAAAACATTCTCCGATAATTTGAGATCGCTATGACGATCGTCATGCAAATGGCGGCTTCACTAATTTTCGTTACGCTCACAAACAGCGCTTTCTTGGAAACCAACGCCATCTGTTTGTACAAATAACGTTTTAGTGACGTCATCCATAGCTACATTACGGCTGCTAGATTACGGCTCCGCTTTCCTAGGAAACCGTAGCTTAAGAGATGAACAGACATGGCCCATTGACTCGTCCGAATTGGGTAACTACCTCAGATCCGTTATTTAAACATTAAATAAATAATTTACAAATTATTCTACTGAATAATCTATTTAAACCCTTCTTGTGGTATCGCATTAGTTGCAAAACTGACCAGATCTTCATGGACGAGATATCGAGACAACGAGGAGGGCTAAAAAAAAGAGGAAGGCACAAATAGATGACAGTGGAAGATGGATAATGGTATTTCTGAAAGTCAAGAACCTAGAGCTGTTTAATCCCGTGGGAAATAAATTACAATAATTTCATTGATTTTAGTATTTGATCTTACCTTACAAATGCAGTAAAAAAAATAAATTAATCATAAATTATTTATGACTTATTTTACTTCGTACGTAAGGTATGCCAGAGTAACACATTCAGTAACATTTAAAATCACAATAATTTCCCACAAGTGTAAATAGACTCAGGTTCTGCCCTTTTTTGGTGAAACATAGATCTAATCCTAATCATTATGCATTTCTCCATTTTTGCAAGAGCGTTTCTACTCGACTATGAATACATTTTCGTCTTTCGTGTTTGAATTAAATCCCCCCTAAGTCCATTGGCGCATAAAACGTAGTTCGAATCGGCACAAATTGAATAAATCACATCAAGCGCGAGATCGCTTTGAGAATTTCGACGCTGGCGAAGAAGTTTTCTGTCTTGATCTCCGCATTATTTTAGGTTCAACGGTTCCAGTTAAATCTCTTAACTGATTTATTTCTTTTGCTCGAGCTTTGAAAGGGCTCCGCTTTTGCGAATTTACATCCGAGAAAGGCGGACTCTGTCATCGTGTTTTTAAATATGTTTACTATCTCTAGTTTCAGAAACAAATATATCTCAGACCGTGAAGTCCATCCCCTTTTTAGGATAAGTTATTACTACTCTTGTTTCAAAGAGAGAAAGAGAAGGAACAGGGTGTGTGCAGTATTGAGATCAGAGTCGCCAGATCGGGTGACCTCTTTTTTTAAAAACCGGCAACCCTGCTAGATGTTTCATTAGGAGTTCTCTTCACGATTGTCAGGTGTACAATGAACTGAAAGAAAGATGGATCGATTTTGGAATTCAATTAATTATTTGAATTAAATCGAAAATACTTTTTTTATGTAAATAATCTTTTCTGAATAGTCTTATTGAGGAGAAAAGGATTTCAATTTATTCCATACACACACCACAATTAGGCTTCTTTTGTGTATGATTATTTTTACCTCTTTACAGCCCATGACTCCTTAACAAACCGTATTTTACTATTATGTATACATTGTATCAAGATTTATAATTATTTTGGGGGAAACTATTGTTTACATTATATTTCTAAAGTGTTTGGGCAAAACAGTTTAAGTCAAACATTGTTTTACTTGAGATAAGTTAACTAGTACATGTCAAAATAATTATATATCATTTAGTCAAATTATCATACGTCTACTATGAATAAATGGAGATATAAAAATACTGGTTGAAATGGTTGTTTATATATACTATAATGAACATGTAAAAAATATAAATAATAAAAGTCACTCTTGAAAAATTTGTTTTTTGACTTATACCATTTTGTCCTAACACGTAAAGTTTTATAGAAAGGAATTATAGTTTTCTTTTCGTTTATTTTTAATTATTTAAATTAGCTGATTTAATTAGTAGATTTGTGCAAAACACCTTTTAAATAGCCTTTAAAAATGCTAACTTTATGTATGTGCATGTGTATCGAATTTTAATACATTCTTTCCCCCTTAGGTTATCAAATTGTTGCAGGATTTGGCCAACCAATATCCTAACGTCGCAAAACTTGAAACCATTGGAAAGTCGTATGAACACAGGCCTATTTATTCGTTAAAGGTAAAACTATAGCATTAGTGATACGGACTTCAAACAGTTTTTACACTATTGACTCTCTAGTCTAAATAATTATTTCATGTTTCCCAATTAATTTGTAAGCAATGATATAACTTCTAAATTTTATATAATTGCAAGTATTAATTTTTCTTTAATAAGACACATAAATCACGTAGTTTTTTTTTCAGTTATGCATATTTAGTTTTAATGCAACTATGTATATTCTTTGAAATATTTTTGATCAAATTCTGAAAATAGAATTTCTTAAGGACTTATCTGTAGAATTGTTGTTTAATGATACCACAACTCGAGTCAAAAGAATAAAACAAAATGAATCAAAATGTATAACTGTTGTCACATCTAGAACCTAAATAATAAAGCAAAATTAATTTAAATGCGAAGTGATATTTTATCCACGCGAGCCAAGATATCAATGCGTATCAATATAAACAAAAAGTGATTTCGCATGCACGGACAAAATATCCATAATGACGACTATATGCTTTCTGCAATCGACCTTCAAATTCTTTCATTAGAAGGTCGATGTATCTTTGGTTGGATATCAATGAATAGACGATATTCTAAGCGAAATGCAAAAGTTTTGACACATTGCGCTCGATAGTGTTTCTCTATAGTAAATTATCGTCCTCTAATATCCAGTAGCCTGTTATTATAAAATGAAAACAAAATTGGAAGTTATTAAATTTTTTTTAATGGTAAAGTGATTTATATGTATATGAGATCAAACAAATATAGCAGCGTGAAAAGTGATGCATTTGTAGGTAAAATAACTCGAATAACATTTCTAAGTACGTATTGTCTCCCAGTTTTTTGTACATCGTCACTCAAAGTGCAAACAGTCTTATGTCAAAAATTGCATTTTTTTCTTTTATAATTACTATATGTGGCATTTTGGGGGTTCCACCTGGTGGCAAAATCTCTTATATATCATCAGCAGATACAATAAAAGTTACAACCAAATGTATGTAATAATAATAGAATCAAATCATAAGAAAAACGATTAGTTTTTTTCCTCTCCTGAAAAATACAGATATTAAACATACGACCTTTTGCACTTTGAATGGCGATATATTCCAGACTTAAAATATAAGTTTATTGGGAAAATAATACAAGTTTCATTGCACCAACAGTCACTAGTTGTGGTAGTCATTCGTTATAAACGATCGAAACAACACCCAAATTCACGAATTTCTAATGCTCTAACTGTCTATTTCAAGCTGAAAAGTAAGAGTTACAAGTGCAATACGGTTTTACCGTTAGTATATGAAGCAATATACACAGTCCAGTCACATTAATGTGACCACCACCTACTATCGACGTCAACGTGAAATAACCAATCACATAAGGCAGGTGGCAGCACATTGCAGTGGAGTGTATATAAAGGATGTCCTAGGGCATCGGAAATCATTTCAATCGTTGGCGTAATGCAGAAACGTAGCGATTTATCGGACGTTCAAAAGGGCATGATTATTGGCTTTCGGGCCAAGGGTGGAAGCATTTTGGAAACGGCTAATTTTGTGAACTGTTCGCTTGCCGCCGTGGTAAAAGTATACCGTGCGTGGCAAAATGGCACTATCCAAAATCAGCGGCCTGGCACATGTGGTGCACCACGGGCTAAAGATGACAGATGAACCAAGCTACCAAGAGTGTATCCTCAACAACGGTTCAGCAAACGTTGCTGCGCATGGGCCTCCGCAGCAGCCTGGTTAATGCACCTATGCTGACTGCTGTTCATCGGCGACGAAGGCTGGAATTTGATCGCCAGTACCGCAACTGGACGTCCCCAGAGTGGCGACAGGTGGCTTTTTCCGATGAATCACGTTTTATTCTCCATCGGACAGATGAATGTTGGCGTATACGGCGTGAAACGTCTGAAAGCAAACACCCTAATCTAACGCAGCTGGCCACGGCCCTGGAGTCGGCATGGCTCAACATCCCAGTGAACACCTTCAGAAACCTAATTGACTCTCTTCCTGCACGTCTCGCAGCGGTCCGCTCTGCCAAAGGTGGTTATTCTGGCTTTTGTCAGGTGGTCTCATTAATGTGACTGGACTGTGTAAATTCGCAAGTTGTGTCTTGGGCAAAAACCGTAGTTTTGACGTGATACATGGGCACGATGTTGGAATGAGGAATGAATGAAGCACACAGGAAGTTTGACCGATTGTTTATTGTGAATATTCAAAGATTAATTTACAGTTTGAATGATTAATGTTCACTATGGTATTTATACCTAAAGATAATTTTATTGATTAAAGGCCCGTGATTGTAGCTCAGTTCAGTAGCTTTCAAAAGACACCCCTTATACAGTCTTCACTAAACGCAACCCAAATATACACTGGCCCAGCACCGTAAAATTTTGACATATTGAGGACATACTGTCCATGATCAGTATGTCTGCACACTCATTTCGAATTCTATTGTCTTCACGACGCTATATTGATCTTCTGGATGTTTCTTATAGTTCTGGAATCATAAGACAAAAGAGTAATTGTCTGCACGACGATATATTTATCTTCTGGATGTTTCTTCTAGTTCTGAAATTACAAGACAAAACAGTTGTAACGCTTTTTTGTAAAGCTCGATTTTTCATGTATTACCCAGTGCTCTTCCGATTTTATGACCGTATGTTGAGAATTAAGATAAAATAAC
This sequence comes from Metellina segmentata, assembly GCA_947359465.1. NCBI lineage: Eukaryota > Metazoa > Arthropoda > Arachnida > Araneae > Tetragnathidae > Metellina > Metellina segmentata. The sequence continues at coordinate 116,818,600 of OX375877.1, read as the reverse complement.
TGTTTAGAACATATTCCTTTAACTTTATTACATACACTTAAACACGAAAAATGACGATACAACATTGGGCAAAAATAATAGAGATACTGACGAATAACACAAGTAAATAATACACAATTCTAATATGGATTTAGATCATCCCTGAGAATTTAAATCTGCAGGTGCTCGGCTCGGGTAAAATGATTATTTTAAGCATTTCATCTCTCGGGCGCCGGGCGACTGACAAATATTTTTTGTGGGTGTTGGACTGAAAATTACAACAGATCTGCCTGATCGTAATTAATGCTATTTATTCGCAGTAATCTTTGACCCTATATACAAATACGTCCACGATTGAGTCGGATCGCGTATTTCACACCAAATTAGTATGTCGCATCACAGTTCATTTACCCTCACATCCGGGTACTTCGTAAGTAACATTCGTTCCACTTAACCTTTAACTGCTGTCATGGATCTCGCTGACCCCGAGTCATTTTTGACAGGTGGTTTCCACCCCTTAAAGTGAATATTGGTCCCTGTCCTATTCAGTACCTTCCTACTACGTCCAACAGAAGCCACATTCCAAGACTGGTTTGGCTGCCCCAACTATTTTGTGTTTTACACTATTTGCATTACCGCCTGGTATATTAGTCCCCTTGACAGCTTTTGCGTTCCCGTTTTTGTTGAATGAAATCGTCTAAGTTGGAGTAGGGAATTTCGGCAGAGAGCCTAAAATGACAACAAACTTTACTAAAAAATGACCTGTGTGTCTTACACAAAGATAAATTCAAGATATTGTTGATAGTTGGTCGGAAATAGAGTACTAGATTTCGGGAATTTAGGCAGATGAAGATGACATTTCAAGTGCGTCTTCACCAGAATATTTCTAAGGGAAAAAAAACCTCAAATGGGATGCCGGGGGGGGTACCTAATCGTGCCGTTAGAACACCAAAACACTACATAGTCTTACAGTTTCCAGGGTTGAAACGTCCTGCAAAATTAGATCCGAAAGCTGAGCCTGAAGAGACATGGAATCTACTTAACTTATATAGCAATATAAAATGTATTTCATGTTAAGAACTGAATTATCTAAATTTAAATGTATAAATAATAATTATCTAAAGAATATTTCATTAATATATTATACTAGCAAAATACCCGACCTTACTCGGTTTGAATTCGTTTACTCTAGATTGAAGAGATAATCAAAATATATAATGACTTACGTTTTTTGTAGAATAAAAAATTATTTTAACATCTTTCGCCATCTTTATATTTTCTACAACTTACTTTGGACACAAATCCTACACATGCATATCCATTCATGTAATACATTGCACATACATCGCACAATTGCTGTATGACAAAACTACAAAAAGACGAAAGGTGATACTAAGGTTACTAATATAAAAGACGATTTATAGGAAGATTTGGAATTCCCTTTCTTAAGTTCTTTTCATGTGCAACTCAATTAATTAAAATTACGATTTACGGCGAGTGCTCTCGTACTCATAGTGAACAAAACAATATTTTTTTACTTGTGGCACTCTTGCCTCCGGTATGCGACATTGTGAAATTTTGCAATCTTCTCCTGTCATTACTACAACGAATTTTTTAATGTTGGAAAAAGTTCTATTTTGGACTTTTAAACATTATTATTCTTTCAATAACGACATTATTCTTTAAATAACGGCATTATTGTTTAAATAACGGCATTATTCTTTAAATAACGGCATTATTCTTTAAATAACGGCATTATTCTTTAAATAACGGCATTATTCTTTCAATAATGGCATAACTACACTTAAAATTTAATGAAAATTTATACTGACTTACCTAACATTTTCAAGTCTAATACTTTGTGGTGCTGTTGGGTGTGATGAGAAGGAAAACACATTTATTAAAATAATAAATATTTAAAACAGAAAACAGTAAAATAGAACAAAATAAAAGGTGTCGGAAAAATTGTTCTAAAGATATTAATTTGTGATTCATTTTTATCTCTTGATCTCGCACAGTTGCCACAATTTACAACTAAAAGTGCACAAAATTTAGAAATGTGAAATTAATTCAGAGCGAAAGAAACAGAAAATATCACTGCTCACGCGATCTTGTTCATTCTCGTTTCGTTGAAAAATATCGTCTGTCTCAAATATTCCGAAATCGTTTTCATTGCGCTAAGAACAAAAATAAGACTCGAAATAAATGAAGTATCAGAGCTGAAATTTCATTAAAAAATATAATTTTTTGAAGAATAATTACTTTTTCAGTAGTACTGGTAAAACAATCGAAGTAATCGTAATATTCAATAGACATTCCAATTTTTCCAAAACTACCAAATTATGGTTGATTTAAGTATACTTACTCAGGTGTTTTAGCATGAAACTCATCTAAATATAACAATAAAGAAATGTTTAATATTGCATTCACTAAATCAATAGATAATGTATACAATAAAATACACTGCAATCATCAAATATCTGGAATACAATTCATGTGATGTTTACACAAACACACAAACACAAAATCGAGCATAGAACAGAAAGACGGACAGACAGACTTTCGCAATTAATTCCACTCACTAAATCAAGATAAGTACTCACTGTATGAAAATTTCCATGAAAATATCTTAAACCGCGTGGACGTGTATAGGGCACAGCATACAGACAGACACCAAACGAGAAAAAGGTGGATTCGGCATCAGAAGGGTCCAAAGCGGATAGAAAACTTGAAATGGGTCGAAAATATTGAATGTACAAACAAACACTCCATTCTTATTTATATAGATTAATCAACTTTATACGCACTTTAGTGAGCGATGTCTGAGAGACCCCTCCATACTAGTTACGAGACGGTTTGGGACACAGCAGTTGAAGGTTAACTTCGTAGTGGTTAACGAACCTTTACAACGCTAACTGATAGTTGTTGGAGAGGTTGTTTAAAATTGGATGCTTAAATTATATTTGTTAGAAATCTTAAAAGCATATTTTGACTCACTGAATTCTGTGAATCAATCATAGTTCAATTAGTCAATCTCGCTTTATAGCTAACAAAACAGGCTGGCAGATTTCTTATTTTTATTATTCTTACACGAATCTAAACTCTTATTACTTTTTCATTCAAATCAAAATTCACTAACGCCATCTAGTGGCTAGACTGAGACTGATCAGACGTATGTATATCAAAAGAACATTTGAATTTGATTTACTTTCTCTCCTTGGGGTTTTGTTCTGGTGGCTCTTCTGACAAGCCAGCCATCATGATGTCATCTGTTTTCGCTGCATTCCAAAGATTTCTTATTCTAACACGAATCTCAATTCTCATTGGTTGATCATTACAATTAAATTGCACCAGCACCATCTAGTTAAGCGGTCTCTAACCTCTAAGACCTCACGAATCATTAAATTCATCATTTTAAAACCCGCGGACCACTAAGATAAATGTTTCAGAAAAAAAAATACGTTTGCGAATTTTTGGCTCTAGTGACGTTACTGCAAGATAGAGAGTCGTATTTATTTCTAGCCGAGACCGGTCCCGAGTTTTAATTGGTGTGAGATCAAAATGTTCTGTCACACAAATATGTTGTTGAAAATTGAATAAAATTTTTTATTGTTTTTTCAACCAGTAATGGGTATTTACTTTTTTACGGAGAGCCAAAAATGAGGTCTTGATAAGGATGACTGGATTTTAACTTTTGAGACTCATTAACAATATATTTATTCTTGGATTATTATTATTCTTTATTAATAAACTACAAAAAATTCAAATAATGTCCAGATGTTTCTGCGGACCACATGTTGGCGACCACTAATCAAGTGGCTTGACAGAGACTGTACAGACGTATTCACATTAAAAGAACTTTTTAATTTAATCTACTTTCTCTCCTTGCACATAGATAAGCTCTGGTGACTCTTCTAATAAGCCAGTCATCATGATGGAGTGCGGTATTCACGCCAGGGAATGGTCATCTGTTGCTGTTGGAGCTTATCTAGTCAACAAAGTAAGTTCTGTAGTTTAAAGCAGTTAAAACATTTCAACAGCGATTGGATTAAAATACCGTAAAATTCCAAGTCGTCAATAGACCATTGGGTTGCTTCAATACTACGTTTATTAAAATAATTACCAACCTACCCCAAAGGCAAGCTTCCTCGACTTGTGGAAAATCACAAACTCGTAGTACCAAGCAAGGTGTACATCATCTGGCTTCGTGAGTGGTTGAGAAATTTGCTATCGTTTCCAATGAGAACTGTCCAGGGAACAGATTGTTCAACAAACGTAGATGATTTTGTGTTTTCAATAGAAAGAAAAGAAATAGACGAAGGGATGATGTAAACTTGTTTTTCTTGAATAGGAAAAAGGCTTAACCCTGAAAGGAACTTATTTTCAGGATTTTCCTTTTCGTATTACACCAGTAGAATTACTCGACCTTATTCAGGTTGAATTGGTTAATCTTAGATTGAAAAACTGACCAGAATATTCACTTTTCTATTTTGTAGAAAAATCCACCAAAAAATTATTCAAGTACCAGAACAATAGTTTTTAACGTGTTTTCGATATTTTATAATTTTTACAACTTACTTTGGGCACCAATCGTGTACATATGTATCACGATGTAAATTTGATTCAAGGTCAGATGACAAAGAAACACCTGAGTTGTTACCCAACTCTTCAAACTTCACTCCACGCCAACGTGAGGATCTTTGAGGGCACGACAGATTTAACGCACACCAAACCCCTTTGTACGCGACTGTCTTTGGCTGGATTCGAGCTCGGATCACTCCGGTTGCTAATGTGTTACCCTTACCGAAACTAAATTCGAATATCTTATTTAATTTGAGCTTTATTTTTATTTACTAAATTTAAGCTATTTCCGATAGCTTCGTTCAGATGACATAAAGAAAATAATATATTCGATTTTACGCCGACCAACCGGTCTGGTAGTTGAGGTGTTAACCTCTAGATAGGAAGGTTTCCGGTTTAAATCCGGGTCAGTGCACGGATGTTTGTAAGCTTATGGTGTAGAGGCAGCTGGTGCACTTTAAATCTGTCCTGACCGAATGTCCTCACGTTGTATTGTCGTGGAAGTTTAGAGAGTGGGGTGCAAGCTCAGGTGTTGCCTCGTCATCTGACCGTGTCTCAAAATTTCATGGTGTTATCCTCGGGTCTTTTTCTTAGGGGATTGATCCCGGATCGTCGTCAATAGCCCGTTGTGTTGCTCTTGTATGACGTTAATTACAAATTACCAAATTATATTCCATCTCGTACTAGGGATGGTTGGAATTAATTATTGTACGGCCAAGATCATGTCCACTGGGTTATCAAGGACCTTAAAGAAAAATTGGTTAAAAGCAGTATCTATTTTAAGTCATAGGTAGGGCAACTTTTTGCAACAAATGCAATTTTTTTTCACACGTTCTACGCTTTATGTAAAGTACTAAAAACAAAATTCCTCCTAGATGGGGTGTATTGTAAGTGAGTTATAACCGCAACATAAATGCAACTTTCTACATAAATGCAACATTTTGCAAAATTACAACTTTTTACAATTTAACTTAAAATTAATTAATATGAAATTACTATTTCATTTTTTGCCATCTGAATCAACCCTTCAATCACGTGTGTCTGATCTTGCGAACGCCAAAGTATTGCGGATCAAACAAGAAATTCATGAAAAGAAGGTATTCGTCCTAACAGACGAAAGTGAAATAAATAGCAAGAAGTACCTTAACACATTGGTTGGCACTCATGATAATCCAGAGCAAACTTGCGAAATCGACTGCAGAGGTTGCGAGGTGAGTTTCGATCATCAATATGTTGTTTCCTTATAGATGACGTTTTAAAATCTCTGAATGTTGAGCTAAAGGATTTTGCGCTTCTGCTATCTCATACAGCATATTATATGACTGCGTCTGGAATCACACTCAAGGTGCTTTATCCGAGATTGCTCCAAGTTACTTGAGTGGGACACTTGTTTCACATCTGCAGAAAAAGTCCAATGCAACAATGTCAGTCAACATTAGTCTCAGTTGAGCGCAGTTTTTCAATGTTAAAGATATTACTGACCAAGGATTGACCATTCAACGACATCAACGTTCTTCTGTATTTAATAATGTACAAATAAATTTTGAATTTTTTCATTTTTTACTAATAATGTATTTTAGATTGTAGTGTATAAAAAATAAATGCAACTTTATTTTCATAAATGCAACTTTTCCCATTTTTACTGTAGCAAAAAAATTGTCCTAGTCATAGGTATAATTAGGGAGAGCTATCGTATAGTAAACAGTCCATTGGACGTAGCGAACTAAACCTTTGCAATAACTACGAGAGTGATGTAATGCAGTATTTTGCCATGTAGATTATAAAACGCAAACATCGCGTTATTCTTCATAAACGCAAGAATATTACTCGAATTGTCACGGTCGAGTTGACCTCTAATACGGCCTAAAGGAATTACCTTGTTCTGCTCAAACGAGTCGGATGGGTACAAAATTGTATTCAATATTACGCCGAGCAAGATCATTCAAAGTGCCATGTTTATCTTTGAGAGTGGAAGCCACAGGTTTGGGTTGAAACGACGTCACTCACATTAAATTAGAAATGCGCCTGTGTTTGCATGTCACTGATGGACAACAATGTAATTGAATGGGAAATGATGGAAACTATAATTAATGTTCCATTACAGTAGAATTTCAGAAAATTGAGTCGTGATGAGATTCGTATACTGAAGTCTGAAATGCATATATATGTATAATGTGTTTATATATATATATATATATATATATATATATATATATATATATATATATATATATATATATATATATATATATATATATATATATATATATATATATATATATATATATATATATATATATATATATAATTTCAAGAACACAAGAATTTCTAAAAAAATGTAACAAAAGTCTTAAAAAATAATAAAAAATGAAGAAATGTTGGTGGATCAGGGCGTCATCAGGGAGGAGCCTGACCCAAACAACATAAAATGGTGTTTTCTACATATGAGCAGCATTAGGCTGAAAAAATTGCTCATACACTCCCCCAAACACCACCAAAAATCAAGTAAAACAAAAACAGAACAAAATACCAAAACAGAGCAGGAACAGAACGAAATGAAACCCGAAGCCGCAGCTGGGATATCATCAACAACAAGCCTAAAAATTGCCACCAAATGCCATCAATTACACAGTCTAACTTATATGCTAACATCATACCTCCGATGCAACAAGTCCAAAAAAAATAATAATAATATTCGCTTCGGTTTCATTTCGTTCTGTTCCTGCTCTGTTTTGGTATTTTGTTCTGTTTTTGTTTTACTTGAATTTTGGTGGTGTTTGGGGGAGTGTATGAGCAATTTTTTCAGCCTAATGCTGCTCATATGTAGAAAACACCATTTTATGTTGTTTGGGTCAGGCTCCTCCCTGATGACGCCCTGATCCACCAACATTATTTCATTTTTTATTATTTTTTAAGACTTTTGTTACATTTTTTTTAGAAATTCTTGTGTTCTTGAAATTATATTGCTTACCATGCTATGTCTGCAGCTTCAACGCGCTTGCATGGGTAGTTTCGAGTTTCGGTTTCTGGTTAATGCACCCCGGCTGTTTGGTTATTTTTTGTTATTTTGTGTGTGTTATGTTATTTTGTATATTTTATGTTGTTATTATTACATATATATATATATATATATATATATATACACAGAGATAGAGATGGCCGCGGCCTCAAATGTCCTTATGTTAGCTTGGTGTGGGAGTTTGGAGATTGGGTGCCAACTCAGGTGTTGTCTCGTCATCTCATCGGGGATGAAAATTATTTGGTGTTGTCCTCGGATCTTTCCCTTAAGTATTGATCACTGACTGTCGCCAATAGCCCGTTGTGTTGCTACAGTTCGAAGTTAATTAAAAAGTACCTACCATACCTTCCTACCATTAGATTTGATGAGATTGTCAACTTTTTTATTCGATGCTAAACGTTTTCACCAAAAATGCAGTGTCATATGTTAATTAATCTACAGTACGTTAAATAAAAAAGCAATTGCTTTTCATTCTTTTTTTTTTTTCGAGAAATTATTCAAAATAGAATCCTCAAATTTCAAATTTATGATAACCGAATATATTTCTTGAGAGCAGAAAGGGAAATTCTAACCTTATATAATTTGATTATTACAGCTCATCACCGGTTATGGTTCCGATGCTGAAGTCACAAGTTTGGTAGACAAATACGAATTCAATATTGTAGTTGAAGCTAATCCAGATGGCTACGTTTACACTTGGACCCAGGTAGGATAGCTTTTAAACTTCTAAGTTCATTTCTCCTTGGTTGTATGTAATCTCATTACAGTTAGCTTTTAGTAAATTGGTTTAATTATTTCATTAATTTGTTTGATCATATCTTATGGGTGCGAAATGAAACGCAGCATTGAATAAGTTTCAAGACTGGTAATTAAATACTCGTTTTGGAGTTTGGTGATTATTGCAGCAACCGAAAAATCACTACCGGTTTCCATATCCCTATGGAGGGGTCAAACACTGAATACTTAGATTGTATTCTTTGTTATGGTGCAATTATTCTTTAAATTTGTTAGTAAATAAAGTCGATACAATTAAAAGTTGGTCATACAAATTTCGGAAATTTTAGATAGTATATATAATTTCCGATACAAAAATAAAACTATAATATCTATAGCTTATTACTATTAGTTTTGAAATTAAAAAATACCACGTGATAGCTTAGAATGCATTCTTTCTTACGGAAAAAATATTTTTGAAATTGGTTCATAAATAAATTAGATGCAATCAAAACTTGGTCCTACAGATTTCGTATTTTTTAGATTGCGGAGCGATAGCATTCATTTTTTTTTTGCACGAAAATGAAGGTTACATTTTTTGACTAACGGGTTTTCTAGATATCAATTTATCAAAGCAAAACAATTACCATATAAGCTATTTTTTTTATTTGGCGAGAGAAAAGGCTCGATATTTTCACTCTATTCTCAGACGGTTTACCGAGGAAGTACTGATCAGAAAATTACGAGATTAACACGGTTTATTTAAAATTGTACAGGGAACAATATGGAGAAGGTTTTTACTGATGCGGCTATTAGTTCAGTGTGCAGAAAGTGCTAAAGTAAAAAAAGGGAAATTTCTTGCGAAAGGAGTCTTGGTTTGGGAAGCAAACCAAATGGGATTGCGTAGCAATCACCGGGGCTTGGCGAGCGGTTGCGAGCAGGAGACGAAGCCCTCGCTGTGACATCATAGATCGGAAAGTCAAATCAGGATTATACGAAATTTTAAGATAGTTTCGCAGTCGCAGGAGATTGACTTTGCGAAAGGAATGTTGGTTCGCGAAGCAAACCAAATTGTATCTGTGAAAGGACTGTTAGTTTGCGAAGTGTTGGCGAGCGTAGGCGAGCGAGACCACTAGCGTTTTCTAAAAATTCTTTAAAAAAAAAAACATTATGTTAGAAGATACTTAAATTTCAGTAACATGAGTAACCTGTAATAGGTTTTGCTTTAAAAATTTGTATTAATATAATATTTCCAATTTAATAAAGCTGTGAGGTGTTCAAAGCGTATGCGTTCGTTTAATCGCACGAAAATTAGTTTAATATATTTTGAAAAATTATACTTTATATTTTAACAAATTATAAAGCTTTCTCCCTATAGTATTCTATCTAATCTAGTGTACTAATTGGTATAACATTTTGCATATTGAGTTATAGATATGTTTGAATAAAATACATTATGGCCATATTGTATTTATATTAGAATAACTAATTCTCTGCGTGTTGACTGGCTTGTAAGTGAAGTGCATAGTAGTTCATACCTTTCTGTAGTGTGATTTGTGTTTTGACTGCCAACTAACTCGTTTCAAATCTCTGTTTCCTTCTATCAATATAATTTAACAAGAACCTCATACGAGTATTACTTGGAGATATTCTTTGCTATTCTGATGTTGTCAAAGTATATTTTAGTAGAAATCGGAGATTTGACGAGTTCGTTAGTAGGCAAAATAAATCAGATAGCTATGAGCTGAAACCTAACTTATATACCAGCCGATGAGCCAGAAAGTGTTGTACAACACTCAGTATGTCTCAATACAACACAACCCTATCAACATGACTCAATACAGTACAATTATCTGAAGATGGTACGGCACTTGCAACATTTCTCAAAACAATAAAATACTTTCAACACGTTTCGGGGTGACACAAAGTGCTCTAAACATTTTTCAAGACAATGTAGCATTCTCAACACAGAAAAATATTTTCAATATGTTTTAAAACAGAACTACGCCTTCAATATGTCTTAAGACAACAACACTCTCGGCATGTTTAAAGACAATGTTGCATTCTTAACAGAGGACAATATTCTCAATATGGCTTAAAACAGAACAACGTTTTTAATATGTATCAAGACAGAATAACACTTTCAATGCCTTAAAACAACATAACACTTTCAATATGCTCCAGCAGTATAGCATTCTTAACAATTCTCAGAACAACACTCTCTAAGTGTCATGACACAGAACTTCGCCTTTCAACACATCTCAATACAATACAAATTCTCAACAGGATAGTACAATGCTCGCAATATAACTTGACATTACATCTTTGTACATTGATCTAATGAATTGAAACTGTAAGAAACTCTTAAACCCCTTTTGAATACGGCTCTAGATATAACTGGAGCGATTCTTACAACTTTCAAGGTATAACTGCTGTACCTAGCCGGAGTCTAAATTCTTGGCGCGATCATGATACAACTGCTGTACCGTCCATAGTCTAAAGGTTAATATACGAGTACTTTTTGAGAATTAACTGGAGATTCTAGCCATGAGTTTTTTAGAGTCAGTTTGAAGATACAATAGATAGTTGTACCAAATTACTTTGAAAGAACGTATTGTAAAAGTACCTCTATTGGTATTCATTTTAGGACAGATTGTGGAGAAAGACAAGGTCTCATAGTAGCATTGACTGGTTGGGAGTGTGCAGAGGTGCCGACGCTAACCGAAACTTCGACGTAGAACACTGTGGTAATTATTACCATTTAATTTTATAACCTTGTAAAAGAACTTCCCATAGTCAACAAAGCTATGACTGAGTCTTACAGAAATTATAAATACACTTCACGAAGTATCAGTTATTTTCATCTGTTGTACTATGGACTTCTCATGCCATTAACTTTTTTCCCTTGCTCTGTCAGGGCAGCGGTATAAAGGTTGGAAGAATTACAAATCAGCAACAGGAAGGTTTTGAATTCGAATTCAACCAAAAGATAGTCGTGTACAAAGATGGTTGGTGAAATTTAAATCTATCGTGGCCTCAAATGTCCCACGTTTGCGGAAGTTTGTAGAGTGGGGTGCCACTTCAGTTGTGACCTCGTCCTCTGAACGTGATTCAAAATAACGTGGTCTTTTCCTCGAATCTTTCTCTTATGGTTTGATCCTGGACAAACGCCAAAAGCCCGTTGTGTTGTTGTTCCAGTGCGACGTAGATTGCCTATCTCTCTACATTAAAAAAAGTTACCGCCGCCGTAGGATTGAAAACTGTGTTCTTTAACTCGATTTTTAGACGGTTTCCCGAGAAAGTACGAAAAAGAAAATTTCGGAATTAACATGGTTTGATCAAAATTGTTCAGGCAACACGATGAAGAAATTTATTTTCCGATGCGGCTATTAGTTTAAAGTTTAAAAAGTGTCAAAGTTGAAAGGGAGAAATTCTACCGCGAGTGAGCAAAACACATACAAATTTTCAGTCTTCAGCCGTGAGTATTTTTTAAAGAGTACCTCTAAACGTAAAGTTTTGCAGCTCGTCGAGTTTTTTTAGAAATTTCAATTTGGTTCCTGATAATATTTAATATTTTTTAAATTTGAAAATATCGCAGTATACCTCAGAATGTACTCTTTCTTACGGTACAATTATTTTTGGAATTGGTTAATAAATAAATTCGATGCGGTCAAAAGTTTGTCGTACAAATTTCGTATTTTTTAGATCACGGAGCGATTACGTTCATTCTTATTCACGGAAATTAAGGTTACATTTTTTGACTAATGAATTTGTCAGATGCCCTTGAAACTTGCTGGCGAGTGGAGGCGAGTAGGGGGGCGGAGGCCCCTACCATAACCCCCTAGTTACCATAAAAGTAGGCGGTAAACCCCTAGTTACCATAAAATAATCTTATTAAATGATTCCTTATCCGTGATACTTTTTCTGCATTATCCAGTCTAATTTGCATGACCTCTAAACAGATTTGACCATCTTGGACAGTAAATTGCTTCCTGTGATTCTTTCAAACAATAGCGTGGTTGGAAGAGTAACGGATTAGCAACTATGGTTGCTGGTCCGAATCCAAGCAAAGTCCGTCGTGTAGAATGGAGGCTGTTGCACGTTAAATATGTCAAGGTATCCAATGTCCTCATGTTGGTGTGGTGTGGAAATTGGAAGAGATGGGGTGCCGGCTTAGGTGCTGTTCTCGTCATCTGACCATGGGTTAAAATTACTAGGTGTTTTCCTTGGATTGGATATTTTCCTTTGGTATTGATCCAGGACCGTTAACAATAGCCCGGTGTGTTGCTTCAATGTGACTAATTAACTACCTACCTGCCCTTTCTCGGTTATTATGAGTCTTAAGGGTCATGTACTCATGAAGTTAGTATTGGTTTATTACGTTTAACCATATACGTTAACCCTCCTCGCGACATTAGAATTCCAACAAACCATTTCCTCTATTTCATATTGTAATCCTAATCTCCTAGCCTCCTAATCTCTTCGAAACCACTTTGAGGTTAAGCGAGAAGTATCAAGACTTGATTACACAACATAGTATTGTAATTCATGCAAAAACATTACTATATCAATATTTTTCTTCTACATGACATTAACTTGGACATTTCCCCTCAAATTAATGTTGCCATCGACCAAGTATTTGATACAAGAAATTAATCGCCTCATAAATTCTCTCGTTTCAAAAGTAAGTAAACATTTCACATTGCCCACTCCGATATTTTTTACAACTTCCTTTATGAAAGAAACACGAAGAGAAAAAATTCTACGAAATAAGTAAAGCAACATCGCAAGACCGTGAGTGTAACAATCCCTAAAATAGATTTTATGCTTCTACGTGTGTGTTCTAGGTACTCATATAACTTTCCACACACCTAGTTTAACTGCGACAGTGGAAGGTGTGTACAGGCCTAACGAGGTTGCTTCAACAACACTTGCCATTTTCACCTCCTTTTAGACATTTAAGTATTCCTTGTTCTTTCAATGGTATTACCTGAAGGCAATTTCAGTTATGTTACGGCCTCGATGCTCCTTTAGATTCCTTTCGGAGGCAGAATCTGAGTTGAGCATCTGAAACATATCTCGAGTGTTTCTTTTCCGAACGCAATACCGAAAAGGCGGAAACATTTTATCGCACCTTCTGTTTCAGATTATTCTTCAGCTGTGCGTTTGCAAATTTCCGCACTTTAAAGGAAACTGCTGTACTTTTGAATCTACCACATTGAAAGGTAATGTAATGGAAAGGCTATAAAAGCCAAATCGTTTACAGATGCGATTATATTTAGAATTTCAAAATTGCAGACGTGTGAAAGTATACTATGGAGAAATGCAGAAGGCAATTGGTCAAGTTGTAAAGAACAGCAAAGCCCGGTGCAACATCCGATTTTTAAACGTGCGGCACCGCTGCGTCACCGAAGCCCAACTATGCACACATAACCGTAAAATCAACGCAAGTACTCATTTTGTGCCATTTGCGATAAATATTCTATCGAAAAAAAACGTGTTTATTTTGCTTACTTGGTGTAAAAAGAGTATATTTTGAAACAAAATAGACGTACCATTTAGTAATTAGTATTTACATTCCATTTATTTATGAAAACAAGGTACTTCTGAGCAGAGAGGAGTGTGCGGCGAGCTGCGGCGCCGTGGGGAACTGCGGTACAAATGGCACGCAGGTTGGACGTGCGTCGCCGCACTTGCGTTGCGGCAGCGGCGCCGCACGCTGAAAAACCAGATGTGTGCACCAAGCATAAATGTTTTGCGCGTTTCATTAGAAATTTGTCTAAGAGAAATTTGTTATTCATCATCTGATTGGTCCATGGGACGAAAGTAGGCGCCCATGCATTGATTCATAATCTGATTGGTTCATTGATGACCCCCTAGTACATTTTATATCTGACTAGGGGGCTCCGCCCTCTGCTCGTATACGCTTGCCAACCCCCCCCCCATAAAAAAATTAAGAACTTATAGTAATAAGATATAGACAGTTAAAAAAAAAATAACTAAAATGTCCCGATTTTTCCCGAATTTCAAAAAAATATTATCAGGAACCAATTTGAAATTTCTTAAAAAACTCGACAAGCTGTAAAAATTCACGTTTAGAGTTACTCTACAAAATAAATCACGACTGAAGACTGAAAATTTTTACGTCTTTTACTCACTCGCGTTACAAATTTCGCTTTTTCAATTTTGACACTTAATAAACCCTAAACTAACTGCCGCATCTGAAAAAAAAATTTCATTGTCTTGTTCCCTGTACAATTGTGAACAAACCATGTCAATATGGTAATTTTCTCATCCGTACTTTCTCGGGAAACCGTCTAAGAATTGAGCGAAATACGCGAGTTTTCAATCCTACGGCGGCGACCGCGCTAACGTTTTTTTAATATAGAGAGATTCCCTGTGTTAAAGTATTTAAAAGTACTTCATAAACAATAATAAGAAGTTTCAGGAATGTATCTCAAGTAGTTTTTGAGTAATGTGCCCACAAATATGAAAAAAGTATGTTATGAGACGTACGTCGCGGCAATAGTGCATTTACTTAAAAAAGTATTTTAAAATATTACCAATCAGCGGATTTTTACGCATGAGATAGAATTGTTACAAAAGAAGCCAGTTTAAATTTTCATAGACAGTAAAAATCTCATAAAAGATTTTTTTTTTCGAATTTTTAGGTGCTAGACCTTTTTAAGTTTTCAATGCAAGTATGAAACTCTTAAGAGGAGAAGACACATATAATACCTTTATTGCCAATCTCAGTCAATTCCTCATCCTTCTCCCAAAGCAAACGTCATATACTATCGTCCATAAAAAGAGGCAATATTAGTTTAGTTACTTAATAGTTACAAAAGACAATACCGAATGTCTATAGTGTCGTGGTATCCCAACAGTCCCACGAGGGCATTTAACTCGGCTTTTATTCTGCGGTGGACATTTAATGTCTTAGAGATAATAATACACTGGGGATGTTTTCCT
Organism: Metellina segmentata; assembly: GCA_947359465.1. Lineage (NCBI taxonomy): Eukaryota > Metazoa > Arthropoda > Arachnida > Araneae > Tetragnathidae > Metellina > Metellina segmentata. The sequence goes on along the minus strand of OX375877.1, from coordinate 116,803,335 downwards.
TACGATTTTCCTATTTATCTAAACTTAAAAGGTGAAGTTAATTTAAGATTAATGTTAAACAATCTTGTTGGGCAGTGAAATCGGTTTATTTTAAGTTATATTTCATAACCATTAGGAGGCTGCGGTAGCCCAGTTAGCAGAGTCACGGATTGGAAGTTTGAAACAAAAAACCGTCTCATACATAGGCCCACTTTAAATTTTTCCTGGCATTAAGCGTTGGCATAACGTGGACATTTGAAGAATGGGGTTCGAACTCAAATATTGTACCTCGTCATCTGATTGTGGTTCCAAAGGACGAAGTGTACACATATCTTTAGGGATTGGTCCCGAACCGTCGCCAATAGCCCGCTGTGTTGCTCGGTACCGACGTAAATTCATCTACTTACCTGCCTTTATGACCAATCTGTGGTTTTATTCCGTAGCACACGGAGAATTTTTCGCGTTTGTTATGCATTTTCTTAACACTAAGAGTCACAATATTTCTATAACATTGATTTTGCTGACAACAGGAATGATGACATCTATTGTTTGAAAAAGGTAGGTAGGTATTTTAATTAACTTCACACTGGGAGCCCCCCCCCCCCAACACAACTGGATATTAGCAACTGTCCAGGATCAAACCCGAAGGGAAAGATCAGAGGAAAATACCACGTTATTTTGAACCACGGTGAGATGACGAGATCACATCTGAGCTTTCACCCCACTCTCCAAACTTCCACATCACGCCAACGTGAGGATTTTTTTAGGACACGACACATTTAACGTGCATCAACTCCTTCGTGCACGACGGTCTATGGAAGTTTGCTAGTTCAAATCCAACCAAACACCGTCGAGTACAGAGGGGGCTGGTGCACGTATAATCGGTCGTGGCTTCAAATGTCCTCACGTTGGTGTGGAAGTTTGGAGAGAGGGTGGCATTTCGGGTAGGGCACCGTTTTCTGACCTTGGTTCCAAATCGAGTGGCGTTTTCCTCGGATTGGCCGGATAACCAACAGGTCTGGTAGTTAAGGTGTTAGCCTCTAGATATGAAGGTTCCTACGAATCCGAGTCAGAGCATGAATGTTTGTAGGCGTATGGTGTAAAGGCGGCTGATGCGTTTTAAAACTGTCGTGGCTAAAAGTCCCCACATTAGGATAGTGAATAAGTTTGGGAAGTGGGGTGCCAGCTCAGGCGTTGCCTCGTCATTTGACCGTAGTTAAAAATTACGTGGTGTTGTCCTCGGATCTTTCCCTTACGAGATTGATCCTGGACAGTCGTCAATAGCCCGTTGTGTGGCTGTAGTACGACTTTAATTAAAAATTACCATTACCATTATCTCGGATCTTTCACTTCGGGTTTTATACCAAACCATCGCCATTAGCACGTTTTGTTGCTCAAATCTGACGTTAATTAAAACACCCATACATTCCTACCTCTAAATTAAATTTGGGTCTTTATTCATAATCACACGCACAAGCGAATTTTCATTGATAAAATTAATGCTTTAATGGTCTCGTTTCTTACTTATTTTATCGAACATGTACCTGTAGCATTGTGATCTAAAAATAGAGAAAAGGGTTTCTCCGAATTCCAATACCACGAAGCTCATAAGAAGACTCATTCTTTAGGTAAAAGATTCTATCGGAATCCGAATCACTCGACGGTTGAATGGATAGGGCTGTTACCTGTCTCAAATTCTCGTTGAGGTTGTGTATATGCTTGAGTGATGAATTGCATTAGATCTTGTGGAATGGCGTTCTTTCTGGTGGGAAAGTGTGGGTGGCTTTTAAAAGCAGAGCTCATATTTCACTTGAGAAAATGGCAAATAGGTCGTGGACGTTTTTCTAAAAGAGATATTGCCGTACGAGAGAATGCGTGTCTTAAGGCAGGGTATTTAACTTACAAGCTATTTGTTTTCTATTTTGAGGAACACAACACGCTGTTGACGATGGTCCGGTATCAATCTCCCAAGGGAAACATTCGATTAGCCCTGTTGGAGGGGTAATAATTTCGCAGTCAAGCAGTTGCGATTTCGAATTCAACCAAAGACCATCGTGTACAAAGGGGAATGGTGCAAGTTAAATCTGTTATGGTCTCATATGACCTAACGTCGGCGAGGTGTTGAAGTTTGGAGAATAGGGAGCCAGCTCAGGTGCGACCTCGTCATCTGGCTGTGGTTCCAAATTACGTGGTGTCGTCCCAAGATCTTTCCTATTGGGTTTTATTCCGGACCGTCACCAATAGACCGGTGTGTTGCTAAAATTCGACGTTAATCAAAATAACTACCTACCTAATTTTTTCAGTTAATAATAAACACTATGAAGACAACGTCAAGTAATGGACAAACACATGCAAGGAGTTTTACTGACACATAAGAGACATACATCCAGGGAAGTATCGAACCTCTAAGGTTGGTTGGATGAGGTTATATATCGAAAGAGCCATGTTGGTTCTTCTGCACTACACACAAGAAAAGTACTCTTACACACAAGCAAAGTACTCTTACACACAAGAAAAGTACTCTTACACACAAGAAAAGTACTCTTACACACAAGAAAAGTACTCTTACACACAAGAAAAGTATTCTTACATACAAGAAAAGTATTCTTACACACAAGAAAAGTATTCTTACACACAAGAAAAGTATTCTTACACACAAGAAAAGTACTCTTACACACAAAAGAAGTACTCTCGCACACAATGAAAGTTTTACTTACACATAATATAAAAATACACCCATGGAGGAATGGTCTTGTGTTTAAGGTGTTGGCCTCCAGATAGGAAGGTTTCTGATTCGATTCCGGGTCAGCTTATGGATTTTTGTAAGCATATAGTGTAGAAACGTGGCTGGTGCACTTTAAATCTGTCATGGCCTAAAGTCATCACGTTGGGTTGATGTGGAAGTATAGAGAGTGGGGTGCCTGCTCAGCTGTTGCCACGTCATCTGACCGTGGTTCAAAATTACGTGGTGTTGTCCTAGGATCTTTCCATTTGGCGATAGTTCCCGGACCGTCGTCAATATCCTGTTGAGTTGCTTCAGTCCGATGACGTGGTCACACCTGAGCTGGCACCCAAACTTTTACACCAACTCTATCCGATGCATTTCGAAAGGGCTTATCTTGAACTTCGTCGTGTACACGGAGGCTGGTGGATCTTAAATCTGTCGTGGAACTAAATGTACCCACGTTAGCGTGATGGCTCCTCATCTGACCGTGGTTCAAGACTACGAAGGGTTTGCTGGGATCTTTCCCCTCAGGATGTATTCATGAACGTTGCCAATAGCCCATTACCTTGCTCTCCCCCTTATGTACGACATTAACTAACAACCTACTAACCTGGTGAGAGACGCTCAAAGGGTCGACATCTTGAAACTTCGTTATTTTTAACAATCCCATGACAGGTGATTATGAACACAGATAGGTTATACGAACGGTTGTTCCTGTGTTCTGTAGACGAACATCGATGTATGACAGTGCCTATGTTCTGATACGATCAAAAATACGAAATGTTGGGTGCTGTTCTGAAAAAGAGCATGAATATGTCTGATTTGTTGTAGACGAGAGGACTTTGCACCGAACTGTGGGGCGTATATATTTGAAACTTTATAATATACTAGCAAAATACCCGTCCTTACTCGGTTTGAATTGGTTTACTCTAGATTGAAGAGATGATTAAAATATATAAAATGACATAGGTAATAATAATATAGGTAATAAAATAATATTTTAACCTTTCTTTATATCGTCATCTGACCGTGGTTCAAAATTACGAGGTGTTGTCCTCGGATATTTCCCTTAAGGAATTGATCCCGGACCGTCGTCAATAGCCCGTTGTGTTCCTCTAGTACGAAGTTAATTAAAAATTACCAAATTACCCATTCTTTATAATTTTTACAATTTACTTTGGACACAAATCCTACATGTGCATATCCATTCATGAAAAACATTTAAAATACATCGTACCCTTGCTGTATGACAAAGTTACAAAATGACTAAAGGTGTCTACAACAATAGTCTAAAGTTACTACGACTACAATAGACGATTTTGAGATTTGGAATTCTCTTTCTTAAGTTCTTTTCATGTTGAACTCAATTTAGAAAAATGACGATTTACGGCGAGTGCTCTCGTATTCATAGTCAACAAAACAATATTATTTTACTTGTAGCACTCTTGCATCCGGCATGCGACATTGTGCAATTTCGCAATCTTCTGTTTTCATGATGACAAAGAATTTTTTAATGTTTGAAAAGTTTTAGTGCGGATTTTGTAAACATTATTATTATTTCAATAATGCATTATTATTTCATTAATGGCATAATTACACTTAAAATTTGCAAGTCCAATTTATGTATGCAGCGTCCTTCTGTTCGTGATCACTACTACACACGTTGTCTATCGAATTAGACATCGCTCTCTCTCTCTCTGACACTAATGAAATAACACGCACAAATCATATGTACACACTTTACTTAACTTCTGTTCTTTGGTAGGTGTGGGTACCAGCCGGAAACCATGCGATGAAATCTACTGTGGTGACAGCCCCTTTTCAGAGAGTGAAACCCGAGCACTCAGAGACCTCTTGATTTCCGTCAAAAGTCGCATAAAGGCATATTTTTCCATACACGCCTTTTCTCAGCTGTGGATGACACCCTTCGGAACTACTAAGAAGTTGCCTCCAAACTACTCTGAACTGGTAAGCGTATATTTTAGAAGGACCTCAATAAAATGTTTCGTAAAATAAAAATCAGCAAAGGTATCTTGCGTTGATCTGACGCAAATAAATACCTCACTACACTCTGTTTTATAAGCGTGTTTCACTGTATATTTTGAAGAAATTTACATTTATTAGGCTTTATAGAAGTCGGAGAGCCGCGGTAGAGCTCAGTCAGTAGAGCGTCGGGCTCGCATCGGAAGGGTTGTGGGTTCTATCCTCAGCAGAGCCTGCAATTCTGATGGTTCCGAGATCGGAACTTGGACCTGGCTAAAGACCGTCGTGTTCACTAATGGTGGCTGGGGCACGTTAAATAGGTCGTGGTCATAAAGTTCCCCATGTTCCCATACCAAATCAATACCTCTGGGGGTACCTGATCAGGGAGTTATCGGCCTCTGATTGGGATCTAAATTACGATATGTGTGAGTGAATGGATGTGTGAAAGGGACCTTCCTGTAAAACGGATGTGTCATGTATGAAAAAGTCCAACCCTCTGGGGCAATGGCACCCCTAATTGGACCATATATGGCCCTCACGACAACAACAACAACAACATAGAAGTCGGAAATTTTTAAAACTTCAAAAAATGACTAATGAAAATAAAAAAAGTTGGGAAATAGTCGATAATTGTGTGTGTGTTTTGGTGGAGCAAAAGGTATACCACCAATAGGATAAAAGTTAACAAAGGAAAGAAGCGTGGGCTTAGATGTGTCAAACACAAAAAGAGTTATTTGCCTGAAACTACTGGAAAAGTTTCGTTCGACAATAAATAAGACGTGATAATATTTAATGAACTATAAAACACATTTATGTTACAAAAATTTGTTTAAATGACCATACCAATATGAAGTGATTGCTCCTTTGATGGTGATGCGTTTTGCTATTCGTCACATCGTAACTAGGCGTACTATAACCACCTGTTCAGGATTTTGCATTGTGGCAGAGTTTATTGAAATTTGAAGCTATTGACCTCCTTATCCTTAGATGTCCTAAAAATTTTCAATTGGGGATAAATCTGCGGATCAGGCATGCTACATTCAAATGTTAGTATTTAGTAAACATTCACTGTCAATATACCATTATGTCTATCCACGTAGAGGTGTTGATAGGCATAATGGTACTGAATTTAGTCGTGATCTACGCCAGTTATGAAAAGGGATGTATTAGGTTCCAAGATGCATTATAATACGGATTAAACTCATGCTAATTTTTGTCACAAAAACGTGACGTACTTTTGCATCATCCCAATATTATGTTTATGTATGTACAAAAGCGTGTAAAGCGTTCTTAATAATAAGAGCATTGCTTATTTATTTACATAATATTTCTTTTCAGCAACGCATTGGCCTTGCAGGAGCAAATGCTTTAAGTCAAAAGTATGGGACGCAATACGCCGTAGGATCCATTGCCAATATAATATGTAAGTAGATATTGTGTTATTGATACCGTGGTTTCTTGGCTCTTTTTATAGTTATAAAATATAACATGCACTTATTATGAGTTTTGTATTTCAATTATATATTAATAAACATTATACATTATAAATCGGATAGGTACAGTCCAGTTTAAATTTCTAAATAAAATATTAGACGACCAATTACGAAATCCTAATATTAAAACTTATTTTTGTATGGGTATTTTAATTATTTAATTTAATATTATTATTAAATTTGAATATCTAAAGGATTTCATAGACATTTTTTAATGAATGAATATAAATTTTTGTTAAAAGTTTTTGTGTACTTATACAAAGATGTCTACTAGTTTGTTAAATTATGTATTCGACTGAGCTATGTTTCTCTGTCTGACAGCAAACTTCGGTGAAAATAGTACAGTAAAATTTATTTTTAAATAAATTTCTTCTTAAGTATAATTAATGATTTACACAAAAAATAAGAATCCTGGTGTTAGATTATTTTGATTCGTTGTGATGTAGTCAGAAATAAGAATTAAAAACGCACTGAAGCAACAGAGCGGGTATTGGCGATGGTTCGGAATCAATCCCGAAGGGAATAAACGAGGACAACACCACGTAATTTTGAACTATGGCAAGATGAAGAGGTCAACACCTCAGCTAGCACCCCTCTCCAAACTTCAACACCACGCCAAACGTGACTGGTAAACATGGGAGTCGCTGTCGCAGGATATCCAAGCGATCTTTCACAAAAAATTTCTATTTCTTCTCTCCGTCATTTCTTTTCACTATTACTTGACACTGTCTTGTGTTTGAGGAAGCGTGGCCAAATATGTTTCTCTAAAGACGCGTTTGCACAAGATTTGCAGACACGTGTTGACGACATTTCGAGAAACGGCTCTAGTTTTGTCGTCAACTTCTCGTGTCATCGACAGATTTGGCGTATCTGCAACACATATTTTGTGTTACACCAAGGTCCGTAAAGGTAAAAAAGACTGCTACATTTGTCGTCGACAAAAATTGGAGTGCATTTTTGGTGTTGCAAACAATTCCCCTCTACCCTCTGTCCTTCAGCGCCCTTGGGCTTCTCACGACGCCTTTGGTTAGCTCTGTTCTTAAGAATGCTCACCCTATTTGTGTTGTCAACAAAAGTCGCAAATATACACTAATATTGTGTCTGCAACGAAAACTCGTCGCTACAAAAGTTACACAAATGTCTGCAACACCCGGCTTTACGACACAAACCACCAAACCAACCAACATTTAACAATCGCTTTAGTAGCTCTCCACAAAAACAATGAATTCCTTAAACGTTTTACCTTAGAGTAAGTATTAATATTTTCAGATTCTCTGATGCAATTGAATTTATTTACATTTATAGATGAAGCCACCGGTTCTTCAATAGACTATGCCTACCTCAAGCACGACGTGAAGATCTCTTTCGCTCTGGAGCTAAGAGATCAAGGACGGCATGGATTCTTCTTACCAAAGAAAGACATCCTGCCCACCTGCGAAGAAACCTACGATGGTCTTGTCGGAGCCATAAACGCACTGTAGTTTGTTCCTTAGCAAATATTATCTATAAATAAAGGTGAATTTCACTTGCTGTGTGTCGTAAGTTAATTTAGTTACTGCAGCGACAGAATGGGGTACAGGCGACGGTCAGGATCCAATACCGGTCCGATGACGAATTCAACACCTGAGCTGGCATCCCACTCTCCAAACGTCTACACTACACCAACATGATTACATTAGTAGCTACGACAGATTTAACGTGCACCAAGCCACGTGTACATGACGGTGTTTGTTTGGTAATAATCCGGTTGCTAATTTAACTTATTGGATATTAGTTACTGACCGCTTATACTATATAAACGTAAAGATGTATGAAAAATTATATATATATATATATATATATATATATATATATATATATATATATATATATATATATATATATATATATATATATAATATATATAATATATATATGTATTATATATATATATAATATATATATGTATTATATATATATATATATATATATATATATATATATATATATATATATATATATATATATATATATATATATATATATATATATATATATATATATAAAGTTATTCTACATATTATCTAGGTAACCGTTAAAGTGTCAAAAATTGTTTCATTTCTCAAATTACCTAGATAATCTGCACATTACCTACTGGGCACTCGTTAAAGTGAAAATAAGATCTTTTCTGGTGCAACAGCAACGTTTCTGTACGCTTAAATAAACACAATATTATGAATTTATTTTTCGATATCTAAAGAATCAAGTTAATACAATCAAACAATCAACATATTATTTGATAGAATAAATTATCATTCAACCAAGTCCAACGCCGATTACGGAGTGTTTTGTAGACCAACGTAAAAAGTGTCCGTTTCTACCGGTGCAAATAAATTCAAGACGCGTCACCCCATATCCAAGCCTAATTCGTTATTCGCTAATAGTTTCCCGTAGAAGACCAAAGCGGAATTTTTCAAAGTCCAACTCAAGGGATAGATTTTCCGAACGTACCGGAGAAACTCCAACTCTCTACCGGCAGGCCCTCAAGTGAGGCGTGAGTCGGCATCCAGAGCGGACAGCGACCAGCAAAAGAAAACCCCGTCAAAAGGCAAAGACCTTAGAGATTTCTGACAAAGTGCAACCAAAAGTGTCGATATTAATCGAATTAAGTGTGTCAGTAGGAGGATTGTGACTAAAAAATAAGAAGACCACATCTGCCAAAGTTACTTCTGAAATGAATGTCGTGGTCACAAACCCTGTGAGTACCAAAAAAATAAGAAGGGAGCTCCATAAGCATAGTATTTCTGGCCGAGCTGTAATTCAAAAACCATTCATTAGTGATGCTAATGCCTGCAACAGGAAAAAGTGGTGCTTAAGTCATAAAGCCTGGACTATGAAATGGAAGACAGTGATTTGGTCGTATGAGTCTTGTTTCACACTGTTTCCCACTTTTTCCCGAGTTTACGTCTGGCGAACACCATCCCTAGCCTATAATAGAGACTGCTTGTTGCCAAGAGTGAACAAAGCGGGTGTTATGTGATGGTTTGGACAGCCATATCGTGGTTTCTATGGATTCCATGATTACTCTGCAAGGGTACATTAAGGCCAAGGATTATAAGATAATTTTGGCCTATCAAATTCATTCCATGGTACAAACTTTGTTCCCCAATGGTGATGGTGTCTTCCAAGACGACAAAGCCTCTGTTCACACAGCTCACAAAGTCCAGACTGGTTTTCTGAGCACAAGGATGGTTTGTCACATCTTCCCTGGCCACCACACTCACCAGACCTCAATATTATTGAAACTTTGTGGTCTAAATTGGAGAGGATGTGCGTGATCTCTATCCACCGTCTTCATCGTTATCTGAACTTGCCACCGTTTTGCAAGAAGAATGGTACATGATTCCCTTGCAAAGCATACATGAACTGTATTTATCCATTCCGAGAAGACTGCAAGCTGTTTTGAATGTCAACGGTTTTCCTACACCATATTAGGCACAGCTACATGTTTTTTAGATGTTTCGATATTGTTCTCCAACTTAAGTATATTTACACTACTCTATAATAATGGACCGGACACCAGCGGATTTGCAAAAAATCCGAATACTTGTTTTGGGGTGTTTTTCATGGTATGGCGTGGTACCTTTGCATGTTGTTCCTGGTCAATTGAACGCCGAGGCCTACATGAACATTTTGGGCAATCAGGTTTTTCCTACGCACTGGCAATTTTATGGAATGGACGAATGTTACTTCCTGGACGGCAACACTCCGTGTCATATTGCAGCCTCTGTCAAGCAGTGGTATCAAGATATGATATAAAATGTCTTCCCTGGCCTGCTCAGAGTCCCGACCTAAACCCCAAAGAACATTGGTGGTACGAGTTAGAACGACACTTACGGACCAAGGAACCACGTCCGAAATCTACAGCTGCGCTGGCGACATTCTTGCGCAGGAATGGACACAAGTACCCATAGCTGTGTATCAAAACCTCGTTGAAAGTATGCCCAAAACGGTTGCTAATGTAATTGCATCATGTGGGGGACCACCTCCCTATTAAAGCGTGTATTCTTTCCCTTATACCATCACATCTTGCTGTCCGGTCTATTATTGTAGGGTAGTGTCTATCCAAAAATAATGTAACAGAGACATAATATAACTGAGGCTAAAATACACAATTACAACCCTTTAGATAAACAGCACTGAGAGCTGCAGGGAACAAACAAAGGGAAATAAGATGTAGAATTTACCAGAAAAAAGTACATTTTTCCATGAGAAACAATAAAGGTGTAGAAATGTAGGAGTGAGAATTTGTCAAGGGAAGTAAAGCAGGAGTCGCTACAATACTGCCAACTGCAATACTTCCCAGATTTTTCACACCAGTAAAGCTAAAACTAAGCGTGGTTGCAGAGGAGGTACAAGGAGAAATAATGATAGATACAAAATTGATAGAAATCGTATTTTATGTCAGAACAAAAGTGATTTTTATACACCTGTAGAATTTATAGATACTGAACTGAATTTCAAATGTTGAGATAAAACAAAAAATTCATTACGCAAACGTCTACCTCTCCTCTTGGGGGTCACTGTAGCCCAGTTGGAAATGTATCGTGTTAGAAACCGGAGGGTTGCGGGTTCGAATCCAACCTATCGTGAAGAAAGGTGGCACGTTAAATCTGTCGTGGCCTCAAATGTCCGCACGTTGGCGTGGTGTGGATGTTTCGAGAGTGGGTTGCCAGCTCAGTTGTAGTTCTCATCATCTAACCATTGTTCAAAATTACTTACTGTGAACAGTCGGCAATAGCCCGTTGCGTTGCTTCAGCCTGACGTTAATTAAATACCTACCTCGAGCATTATACAAAATCCGCAAATACAAAAGAAGTCGTATAATAAATCCAAGTGTAAATTTAGAAATAAGATTTTTTTTTAATGTAGTGAGACCGCTTACTTCGTCAAGGAGAGTAGAGCTCGGGAATCGCTTTTAAGAAAAGTATCATCGAGTTTTTTCTGTATTGGTGTTAGGCTTAGGCAAAGAAATAAACACACAAGCTACCCCCCCCCCCTCCGAAAACTAATATTAATGTAGATAAGAGGAGAACATAAATAACTCAATGATTCTTTTCTTAAAAGTGATTCCTCTTGATAAAATAAACGGTGTCCCTCCTATATTTTTTAGATTAAAAAAAAATTTGTTTCTAATGAAAATATTTTTTTGCTAGTTTCTAACGCACGCACACACTTAACTAAAATAGAATCGATCGCCAGTTAGAACGGTATTTTCCAAGAGAAAACAGCATTGATTTGTTTAATACATCTGTACAATTTATAGATGTTCAACTGGGATTAAAATTCTTACGGGGCGCATTTAGAGGTGATGTATTTTTTTTATCGGTAATTTGTGTGTGTGTGTGTGTGTGTGTGTGTGTGGGGTAATGGTAATTTTAGTTAACGTCGTACTAGAGCAACACAAAGTGCTATTGACGACGGTCCGGGATCAGTCTCTTAAGGGAAAGCTCCTAAGACAACACATCGTAATTTTGAACCACGGTCAGATGACGAAGCAACTCCTGAGCTGGCACCCCACTCTCCAAACTTCCACACCAACCCAACGTGAGGACTTTCGGCCACGACAGATATAAGGTGCACCAGCCGCCTCTACACCATACGCTTACAAACATCCATGCCCGGATCCGGAATCGAACAAGTAACCTTCCGATCTAGAGGCTAACACCTTAACCACTATACCGGTTGGTCGGCGTTTTTTTTTTTTTTTAATCAGCAAAGCGGGTCAAACTTTATTGTAGTTAACTTTTCCGTCTGTTATTTATAACTGTACCCTTAGATTAAAAAACGTTTTCGTTTTTGTGGATTTTGCATGTTGCGTACAGGATTTTCGATACCTTATACAAACGGTAATTGGTAATTTTTAGTTAACGTCGTACTAGAGCAACACAACGGGCTATTGACGACGGTCCGGGATCAGTCCCTTAAGGGAAAGATCCGAGGACAATACCTCGTAATTTTGAACCACGGTCAGATGACAAAGCAACACCTGAGCTGGCACCCCACTCTCCAAACTTCCACGCCAACACAACGACCTTATACAAACGAAACCAGTGATAAGTAGGTAGGTATTTCAATTAATATCATACTGAAGAAACACAACGGGCTATTGACGACGGTCCGGGTTGAATCTTAAAGGGAAAGATACGAGGACAAGTAATGTTTTTGACGTGAATACGTCCGGGGTCTAAAGCGTATGTATGAGGGTCATCGGCAAGAACTTGCAGCCCCATAACTCCATGAGAATCAGCCTGTGGAGGATAAAGGACCTAACATTGTAAGAAAAAAGTCGAAAACCAATCCACTGCCCCCTTTAGTCATTGAACCACGTGATTGGAGAAATGAGTCACATTTCGAGCACACATCCACACATCATCATCGTAATCACACACACATGCGCTTACCTGTTTTACCACTTCAACTTTATTTCTAATCGACGAGTCGTGGCGAGTAAATGCTAAATTGAATAGAACGACGGAATGTACCATTCTATTTCACTAGTTGACATCTTATACAACTGCCAAAAGTTAAGAGCGGAGAGAAAAATGTCAATTTCCAGAAGCCAATCTGAATTTGACAGCCTGCAATTCTCTGCAGAGGTAGATGGAAGTATGCAAATGTGCTATGTAACAGCCAATAATGGTTCCGCGTCGAGAAATGTGCAAAAAAGGCAGTCGTATAAGAAGCCAGCACTGTGAAGGGTTAGAGGAGTTGCATGTAAGTGCTGATAAAAAGTGTTTAGAACTTTCGTACGATTAGTTTTAAAGACAGACGTGTTTCTGTGGTTTCCAGAAAACGAATGGCAGGTAGTGATTACTGGCGTTCTGTGGGACGCCTTGAAGCAGTATAATCAATCACTGAGGTTGATTTTTTCTTTGGCGTTCATCATTCCGTCATTTCACGATTATGGAAACAATTCCAAACAAGGCAAACAGTTGTCCGAAGACCATGGCGGCAGCTCAAGGGTTACGATCCCCGCGAAAGATCGATATATTGCTGTTGTAGCGAAGCGGAATCGAAGAGCGAACTTCACACATGTGACATCTATGGTTACAGCGTCCATTTGTTAGACGATATCTGCCACTACTGTGCGCATAAGGCTACACATGAATGGACTGTACGCCCGGGTACCACGAGTTTGCGTTTTTCTATCGGTCCAATCCAGAGGGGCACGATTAAAGTGGTGTCGACATTATGTGAATCAGACTCTGTCTGATTGGGCTAACGTCATGTTCATGGATGAGTCGAGATTTGCCCTGAAGCCAGATGACAAACGTGTAAGGGTCTGGAGAGAACAAGGCACATGCAATCGTCCCCAGAACATCATCGAGCATTACGCATTCCGAGGTGGAAACATCATAGTGTGGACCGAGATTTCGTTCCGATATCGTACCGACCTGCACATCTGTACACGGGGTTCTGTGACAGCGCGCTGTCCGGTATCAGAATGAAGTCCTAGAACCCACTGTGAGATTGTAGCAGATGGTTCTTTCGTTTTAATGTATGATAATGCGCGTCCACATAGAGCTGGTATCGTCAACGACTACCTAGAGAGTGAGTGGATTGAGCGTATGGTTTTACCAGCCTACTCGCCCCACCTTAATCCCATTGAAAATCTTTGGGATGCCCTCGGCCGTGCTATGTCTGCACGTTTCCCATCCCCAGCTACTCTCACAGAGTTGGAAACTACTCTACAGGAGGAATGACGATTACTTGACTTTGGGGTGGTTGATCACCTCATGAAAAGCATGATCACACGCTGTAAACTTTGTATGAGGATGATGGGTGGTCACATACCCTATTAATGTCGGTTTTGTTTAGTTGTTTTGAATTTAAACATCATTTTGTTAATGACTTCAATAAGACTTCATCATCTTATAATTGATGAAAATTCAATATTTTTTTCATCTTTGTACTTAATTCTTTATTTTGTTTCATGCATGAACTTATTTGCTTCTTTTCTGCCGCATTTCGTGTCAATCAAAGCTGCGATTTGTCGATTTTTTCGCATTTTATTTTTGTGCTTAATTTTTGGCAGTGAGTGTAACTGTGGGAAAATTGCTAAGTCCACCCAAATATATTCACGAACCGAACTTTACGATACAGTGTGGACTATGCCTACTAGCTTTTTCCTATTAAATGCAATTGAAATGTTCCCTTCTCTTAACACTGTTTGGTGTCGCAGAAGCATGCTTGGAAGAATAACGGACTTGCGAGTTCGAATCCAACCAAAGACCGTCGTGTACAAAGGGGCTGGTGCACGTTAAATCTGTCATGGCCTCAAATGTCCTTACGGTGGCGTGGTGCGGAAATTTGGAGAGTTGGATGCCAGCTCATAGGTTGCCACGTCATCTGACCGTGAATCAAAATTACGTAGTTCTATCCTCGGATCTTTCCCATTGGGATTGATCTTGGACCATAATCGAAACCCCTTTGTATTTTTCCAGTATGACGTTGACCTTTAACTGCTGTTATGGGTCTCACAGGCCTCGGGTCATTTTTGACGGGTGGTTTCCACCCCTTAAAGTGAATATTTGTCCCTGTCCTTTACAGTACCTTCCTACTACGTCCAACAGAAGCTACATTCCAAGACTGGTTTGGCTGCCCCAACTATTTCGTGTTTTACATTATTTGCATTTCCTGCGTGGTCTCTTAGACCCCTTCACAGCATTTGCGTTACCGTGCTTGTTGAATGAAATCGCCTAAGTTTGAGTAGGGAATTGAAACATAGAGCCTAAAATGGTAACAAACTTTACTAAAAAAATGACCTGTGTATCTTACACAAAAAGAAATTCAGGAAATCGTTGATAATTGTTCGGAAATAGAGTACTGGGACAGTGAAATTTCGGATAATATTATTGAAAGTGAACACGAAACGGATTCGGAATTTTATGCAAATGAAGATGAAGACATTTCAAGTGTGTCTTCACAAGAAGAATATTTCTACGGACAAAATAACTTCAAATCGGATACCTGGGGGGGGGGACCTAATAGTATCGTTAGAACACCAAAACACAACATAGTTTTACAGTTTCCAGGGTTGAAACGTCCTGCAAAATTAGGTCCGAAAGCTGAGCCTGAAGAGACATGGAATCTACTTTACTTATATAGTAATATAAAATATATTTCCTGATAAGAATAGAATTATCTAAATTTAAAATGTATAAATAAAAATTATCTAAAGAATCTTTCATTTATATATTATATTAATCAACTTTATACGCACTTTAGTGAGCGAGGTATGAGAGACCCCTCCACACTAGTTACGAGACGGTTTGTGACACAGCAGTTAAGGGTTAGTTGAAATACATACATACCTAACACTGGTTTCGTTTGTAAGGTTACACAAATCCTCTGCGCGATATTCAAAATCCGCAAAAACGAAAAGCTTTTGTAAATTAAATGGTGCATAGTTATAAATAAAACACGGAAAAGTCAATTACAATAAAGTTTGAACACGCTTCCCTGATAAGAAAATACCACCTGACAAAAAGAAAGACCGAAATGCGTCCCGTAAGAACGTACCTCCTACACTATGACTTCATTCGTGGCAACACGACCGAAGCTCGCGCCTCATCGATTGTAAATTCACTTGGCAAAAACATAACTCGCTTCAGCACCACGGAAGGCCAGCGAGAGAACTAGGGCGAATAAAAGTCCGGAATTGCCATTTGCTGTACTAGCGTACGGGGGACTTTGAAACTAGATTTAAGGAGTGCACGAAGAGATATTGCTTTTACATCCTGCCCTGGTTAAAGGTGAAAGAAAAAGCCGGTCGGAGGATTTTCTAGAAGCTTCTACGAAAGCCATTCACTGCCAAGTTTTATAAGAAGTGTGTGCTTTTCATCTTTGGGGAAGAGATGAAATGATAAATAAGCGTTGCATGTTGGAAAATAAAACCCGGTGGCGTTTCATGTGGTTCTCTCACGAAACATCGTACTTAGAAGTTGAACTGGGTTCCCATTTGAGGATTTGAGATGGATGTTTTGAAGTTGATTCCTAATGCAGTAATCCTGCGATATATCCAACTTGTTTCGGGCGGCAGGAAAAAAGGGCGATGTATCCAGATGGATAAAATATTTTCTGGAAGTACAGAAACAGACATTATACATTAAATTAAGCTTTTTTATGTCTAAAATGTTCTAAATTTAAGTATCCTGCGACATATCGTATTTCTTGGGGGGGGGGGGGCAAGAGAAAAGCGTGATATATCAGGATCGATTAAATCTTTTCTAGAAATACAGAAGCAGAGATTAGAGATTAAATTAAGCGTTTCTTGTCAAAAAATAACGTAAAACTAGAACTTCAGAAAAATAGACGAATAACTTGAAAATAAATACTAACTATGAAAAACTATTTATGTCAAAAGAAATTTTCACTCCATTCACTCTCGGATTGCGGTTGTCCGGTTCGATTGGTTTGGATTGGATTTTGGGGTTTTATGGCGCAAGGACCAAAAGCGGAGAAGATGCGGCAGAATAGCTGATAAGCAACCGGAGGATTCCGATTAAGAAACGCGTTCCACCACACGAAGGTGATGACGTTTGAGGCCATGATAGATTCAACGTGCCTCCCCCCTACCTACACAATGATCTATTGTTAAACCCAGTTTCAAACTTTCAAGCCCCCGATTGCTAATCCGCGATTGCACCAACATAGCTGCCTAAAATCAAAACTGTGAAACTGTGATAAATGAACTTACTTCCACTCTTGATATTGCGTATCTCTCTGGCCTAGAAAATGCTAAGGAAGGATCATTGGATCTGAATGCCTGACCAGGATTGAGGCTACCTTCTTGGGAAACCCTTTGGTTTTATATCCCGGACCGTCGCCAATTACCCGTTGTGTTTGTTCCCAGAGCACATTAATTAAAATACCTACTTTGAGGCCACGACGGATTGAACGTACACCAGCCCCCTTTGTACACGACGGTCTGGTTGAATTTGAACTCGCAACCGTCCGATTGCTTATTCGATGGTCTTCTCTTGCATTAAAGGATACGAGGCGGAGTCGTAGCCGAGGAAGTAAAGGAGGCAAGATGGAAACTCCTTACTTCTGCGCTTACTTTTAGTATGGCAACATTCGTATTTGCAATACCAATGTTCATGTTTTTTGACTAATATCGGTTCACGTTGGGTTGGCGTGGAAGTTTGGAGAGTGGGGTGCCAGCTCAGGTGTTGCTTCGTCATCTGACCGTGGTTCAAAATTACGAGGTGTTGTCCTCGGATCTTTCCCTTAAGGGACTGATCCCAGACCGTCGTCAATAGCCCGTTGTGTTGTTCTAGTACGACGTTAAACTAAAAATTACTATTACCATAGACTAATATCGGTAGGTAGGGGATTAATTACCGTCGCATTGTAGCAATATAATAGGCTATTTGCAATGCTCTGGGATCAATCCCGAAGGGAAAGGGCCAAGGACGGCGCCTCGTAAATATGAACCATGGTCAGATGAGATCAACACCTGAGATCCATCTGGCTAAGGGTGATTTGCAGCTTCTTTTTGTTTAGAGGAACCACTAGGGCAGAAGACTGACTTGACCTCTGAGTTCGCCTGCAGCCGTTAGCTGAGCATAATGGAACGGCCTTCACGCCTTGGGTGACCCTACCAGGAGAAAATTCTCCCGACGTACTTCGCCCGTTCCGCCCAGGGGCACCCCCTCGCCACTAACGATTTAATTATGCACAGTCCACTGATAAAAATTGTATTTGGATTTTGACTGATAGTAGGAGTGCTATACAGTATTTCAAAAATTGGCCACAAATATTTGACATCCCAGACCAGAATATTCTGAAGCTTCTCTGCGAGATTGGCCTGAAAACACCAATAAGCCTCCAATGGATTCCATCGCATATCGGGGTGTATGGCAACGAGACAGCCGATGTTCTCGCCAAGAATGGCTGTGATCTCCCTATGGACTGTTTGAATCGCCTCACTCCCACTGAAGTCCACTCCCTGGGAAAACAGCGTTTGCTTTCCTTGTGGCGCCGTACGCCATCCCACCATTGGTATGCTGGCAATCACCCTGGACTATCAATCACATGCTGTGGCCCTCGGCCTTTTCAATCGGCCATGGCCAGATTTCGAAGTGGCCATCTTAAAAGTATCAAATTTCAGAACGGGGAGAGAATTTTCCCTCCTTGTTCCTGTTCTCTACCTGCCAGTCCTGATCACCTTCTTCTCTGTCTTGGCGCTTCGTTTAAGCAGCTGTTGATTGATCAGGACTTTTTGCAAGTATATGGGGATCTGGCACGACGGGGCCTTCTGGACCTGGTGTAGGCTTTCCTACACCAGGGGGATGTGCAACAACAACAACAACACCTGAGATGGCACCACACTCTCCAAACTGCCGCACCAAGCGAACGTGGGTCATTTGA
Source organism: Metellina segmentata (assembly GCA_947359465.1). NCBI lineage: Eukaryota > Metazoa > Arthropoda > Arachnida > Araneae > Tetragnathidae > Metellina > Metellina segmentata. The sequence goes on along the minus strand of OX375877.1, from coordinate 116,784,738 downwards.
CTAGTTACAGATTTTACATGAAACCAGCTCCTGTGTACACGATTTACTTGACTTGGATCGAGTTTCGAGCTCCCAACACTCCGGTTCTAACCCGTTGCTCTGCCAACAGGATTACAGCGGTACACTGACTAATATAAGATATACCGGGACTCAATGGGTTTGTCTACCAACCTACTGCGGAACAGGCATCGATCCCGTGAGCCAGCACATACTCGATTCCTGTAACTGCCTTAGATATGTTTTAGTCTTTGGTAGTAATAAAACTTTCATTGAGTGTCTGTCCATTCAATTGAAGAAAACAATTGTGGTAGATTGTTTGAGGACACACACCGTAGTTTTAACTTGAATACTCGGGCTTGGTGTTGGATTGTCTAATGAATGAAGCACATATAGGAAGTTAGAACGATTGTTTAGTGTGAATATTAAACAACTGATATACAGTTTGAACGATCAATGTGCAGTTAGTTATTAATTATTGTTGAGAGATTGTTGTCCACTATTGAGTGCAGCCTAGTTTGATAGCTTTGGTATGACGCCAATTGCTCAGTCCTCAATCCCCCCAAACCAAAATTACACTGGTCCAAAGCTAGTCCAGCATCATAGAATTTAGACAGTTTGTGACCTCTACGCGTTCAGTATGCCTGTACACACGGTATGAAGGTCATGTGAGACAAGGACATACTTTGTCTACACGACGCTATATTTTTAATGTGGATGCTTCTTCTAGTTCTGATAGCATAAGAATAAGCTATATTTATTATGCTATATTATATACATAATACATATACATACACATACATTATTATATACATAAGCTATATTTTTAACGTGGATGTTTCTTCTAGTTCTGATAGCATAAGACAAAATAGTTGTAAAGCTTTCTTGCAACGCAGAAATAGACTTGCAGACTTTTAATGCATGCCTTCCAGTAGTACTGTGCTGATTTTAAAGGAAAATTCATTAAAAAAAAATCACTTGAAACAGCTTAAATAGCAATGGCCCTAATGCTATTAAAAAAACAATCGCCTTACAAATATGAAAGTAATAAGATTAGTCGTCAATTAAAACTTCTTTTCATGTATTTCTTTCTGATGTAAAAAAATGGCGAGTCCAGATTCACGAGAAGTATGATACTTGATTCTTCATTTCCTTTCTAATGTGACATTCGCTGAATTATCCAGCACATCAGATTAAATGGGGGATTGGTGCACGTAATTACTTCATGAAAAATTCAATTTCACAGCCTTTCAAAGAGCGGTTTAATCATCCGCCATTTCCCATGAATACCAAAGTCGCGCTTGGAGGTCATTATCTGACATAATACCCCAAATGGAAGCGTTTCTTTATATTTGATTAAACTTATGGAAAGAGAGAGAGAGAGAGAGAGAGATTTCTCTAAATTAATGCAGACAAAAACTGATGGAAACCGGGAAAAAAAACGATGCAGATAATGCTTTGACTAAATGGTGACATCTGGTTTTTATTCTAGATTTAACAAAAAATTTTAAAGGCAGGTAAAATATGTAACTTGAATTATCTATAATATTCTTCCCCATTGCAGATGTTTGAATGCTTTATTTATTATAAGGAATATAGTTATAATTACAAAGGAATAGTTTGCAGTTTAAATAGTTTAAATACCATAATGGTTGGTGACAGAAAAACCTATTTTAAAAGGGATAGTCAGAGGTGAATTATTACTTAAAACGATTATGATATTTTACTTTGAATGAAAATCATTGTTAAGTCACACTGTCTTTTTCAACGCAAAAATCTACTAATTAATTTATTTTCGCTTTCCACATTGTTCTGATGATTTGTAAAATTCATTTATTAAAAGTATGCTTATAAACTGTGGCTAAAGGAAAATTCGATTTAGTAGCGTTTATTTGCATTTGTTCTACTTTTTATTTTTATACCGGAAAAATTTAATATATATATATATATTTTTAATTTTGCTAATAGAATATAAACTTTAGGCTGCATCATATTTCTAATCGGGTTTGAAAATATCGATGTAAGAGTCGTTAAACACAGTTATAAGACAGTTGTATACTTCATGCTCTTAAATCATAAAAACTTAATCATTTTTATCATTTTTAGAACTTAAAATCTGAAAATCAATTAAACAACACCAAATTTCAGCTAACATTACTTTTACTACTAATAGCATATTTGAGACTGGTCAATAAACATTAATATTAGTACAATTAGCTTACAGGGATACATGAAAGAAAATAATAAAAGAATTTCAGTGCATAAATATAATAGATTACTACTAACACGTTTTGACTTTCTTGAACATTGGAATGTTGAATAATATTATTATTATGGAAATATGATGTACATTATAAATTATATACATTCCTTAAAAATATTTCAATGTTCATTAGGTATTTCAGAACATAGAATTCTTTTTAAAGTTTAATTTTTCACATTTATGTTCACAAACATTTATATGAAAATATTATTATCATAAACATATATCCCAGATTCCCTACCTAGAGCTTTCGACTTCTTACCGGGCATGACTGTCTACAGACACTTGTAGTGTATTGTAGAAGCAAGATCTATCTGTTCTCATTGCGAACTGGACAAAATGAGACTGAACACCAACTTGAAGACGGCCCTAAAATTCAAGACAATACATGCAAATGCTATATTGGCTTGATTCAGAAGTTCGTCCCGTCATTGGCGCTTGATGGCATTGCATCTATATATATAATTATCTTACGTGGCACGCAAAAAAGATGTTGTTATCCCGTTTTGGCAAAACTATACGATTGTTTGTTTACCACGAAGCCTCGAGCCACAATTGAATGTATAACGTTATGGTATGAAATTTTATAGAAAAAATGAATAAATGAAGCTTATTGCACTACTTTCTTTCAAAATTTATTACTTTCTCCATAAACAATGGCTTTTTCCAGTTCCATTAAAAAAAAAAAAAAACGGCCATTTCATTTTCAGGGCCAACAATTATAGTTCAACAAGACGCCTGCACTACAACTTTCGACAGCAGACTCAAAGAAAAATGGCTCGAGTGCTGAGGAAACGTACACACTTACAACATGCTGGATATTCGATTTCCGAAACAGCGCTCACATTTGGAGTCCAAATTTGCTCAAATGTTTTCATTTGAATTCCAAATTGTTCGAGTTCTTACATTTGAAAAATAAATTTTTGGGAATATCTTATTTTGTAATCAATTCCTTCTGCTAGGACACATGTCTTCATTGATGCGAGCGAAGCGAAAAACGAGGATTGCAAAGCAGTGAAGACAAGAATGCTTCACAGATGCAAAAGGAGATGTGTGTCTTGTATGATGATGCAGTTACCGGAGAGATGGAGGAAGAAAATTGAATAAACCGAATGGATTGATTTAATGTTATTTTTCCTCAATTAACCTTTACGCTGCAGCAGATAAACAATTGTTACCACTTAAATTTCGTTTATACCAGCGGTATGGTATAGATCTGTATACTGTGGGTGTTATCCCCCTTTTAAGTGACCTCTGGCATCGATCATCATTTACGAGCTGTCAGCGACTGACCTTCTGGAGGATCCCTCATTTTTTTTTCGGTACCCTACCCTGTAGACTGTGTGGTGTGAACGCTTTGGGGGAAAGGCAGAAGATCGCTCCGGTGATATCTAACTCACTACAAACGATACGCCACACAATACTATGAAAGGAAAGAGTCAGTAGTCGTAAATGCCACTGAAGGCTCTGTCGCTCAAGTTATGTAATTAGGTAAAGGGGGTCGGACATGCAGGTAAAAGAGCCGTTCTGTGAGACGATTGAAAAGAAAAATCTAAGCGCCGCGGTGTAAAGGTTAAATAATTTTTTGTGTTCATGTTTTCTTAAAAAAAAAAAAAAAAACTACTTTTTACATCTACTCAATAGATAGTGCTTACGATCCATATTTGTTCACTTGAGAACTCTATTTGGCCCCTCGTCCATTGATGGCTGATAGGTTGGAGACGAGCATTGGATTAAAAAAACTATTTATATGGGAGTCAGGTTTTAAATCTAATAGAAAAAAATTAGATCTAATCAACACTAACAATAATTCTTATTATTCCGTATCTGTTCTCTTACTTATTATACAATACTAGGGGGCCTGCCCCCTGCTCGCTAACGCTCGCCAACCCCCGGAGGATTGCGAAGCAATCCTCATTGGTTCGCTGCGCGAACCTATGCTCGCTTCGCTCGCCTCAATGAAGACATTTGTCCTAGCATAAGGGATTGTTTACAAAATATGTTACCAAAAAAATGTTTTTCAAATCTAAATTTGCTGTATTACAGACAAAAATATATACAGTATCTCTAAAATCAGAATTCAAATGAAAACTTTGTGCAAATTTTGACTCGAAATGTGAGCGTTGCTTTGGAAATTGAATACCCAGAATGTTGTTTGTGTGTACATTTTCCCAGCACTCAAACGACCCATACTTTTTCATTGAGTTTGTTGTCGAAAGTTGTAGTGCAAGCGTCTTGTTGAACTATAATTGTTGGCCCTGAAAAGAACCGTTTTTTTAATGGCCCTGAAAAGATCCTCCGCTTTCTTTGATTTCTATTATAAACTAACTGCAACAGCTCATTAAAATTTCCTTTTTTTTTCCAATAAAATTTCATCCGATAACGCTATAAATTCAATCGATGCGCGAGACTTCGCGATAAACAAACAAACCGTACAGTGTTGCCAAAACGCTATTACAAATAACGTCTTTTTTGCGTGCCACGTAAGAGAATTATATATATATAGATCGCGCATATGTTACAATGAGAGCCGAATGAAAAGTTCACACATAAGTAATAAAAAAGTAACATATGTAACGAAAAATAAACTAAACAGACACCAAAATTTTGTTCCAGTTAAATCCTTTTTAAGCCTTTCTAAACACGAGTAAAATGTAAATATCATTTAAAGCTACTTAAATGTGAATTAAGCAGGTATATAAAAAAATTCATGAATAGAATGTGGTACATAAAACATTAACACAGTAGGTCCATAAAATCATAATAAATGGCTTTTGAAAACAGCACATAACCATTGGCCATTGATAATAACTGGCCATTGATTATTTTTATTATGTTATACTTAAGTAACGTTTTGATATCAAGGAGAACTAACGGTAGTTAGGGAGATTTTATTTAACGTAGCACTGGAGCAACACAACGGCTACATCCGACTGACCTGAATTACACCCAAAGGGCAATACCGCTTAATTTTGAACCACTGTCAGCTTACAAGGCGACAACTGAGCGGGAACGCCACTCTCCAAACTTCCACACCACGCCAACGTAAGGATATTTGAGGCCACGATAGATTTAGCGTGGATCAGCCCCCTTTTTACACGACGGTCTTTGGTTGGATTCGAACTCGTATCCCTACGGCTGCTAATTCAATTCTTTTCCAATCGGGCCACCATGGCTCCGAATAAACGGGAGGATATACACGCAGGTTTTTATTCGGATAGGTTAAAGGGGTCCGGGACACAAAAATCGTCAAATTTTCGAATTTTTTATTATTATTTTAAGAAATTCTCTGTGTTTTTCTGCTTAAAACGACGCCTGAATCATGTTTCTATCTTAATTAGAAACTAGAGATATAATAATTTTTGTGGTGCGTTGTTTGGAAAATCTAACACTGTTGACAGTTGTTGTCATGGCAATAACATCTGTCTTTAAAACTTTAAATGCGTTTTTCTCCATGATACATTTTTTCAAGATTTCCTGTATTCAAATTGCTATAAGTCGAAAACCGATAAAGTTTAAGGGTTGAAATTTGGAATATATCTTTTTCAAACATTATACTTTAATTTTGATTCAGCAAATTTGAAACAAATATTTACTTTTAAAAATATAACTTTTTCAAAATAAAGTACCTTGAAATTTTTAGAAGTTTTCATTCAAATATTTTTTATTGAATTAATATTTTTAAATTTGCTGAATCAGAATTAAAGTTTATAAGTTTGTGAATAATTTACTACAAGAATTTTGAAAATGGATCAAGAATATTTTCGGTTTTAGCAATTGGAAATGACCCCTCTTTTTTTCAAAACATTTTAATTTAAAATTTTTAAAAAATTTTGGAAAACTTTTGTGTTGTGATTTTGCTTATTAGTTAGATGGGTAATCAGTACAAAAAAATAAAAAGTTCTAAATTAATTAATAAAAAAAATTTTTAATGTGTCCCGGATCCCTTTAAATCAAATTCAAACTTATGAGAAAATACCTAATACAAAAAAATAACTTTGAATGCTCACATTATATAAAGAAAATATGTTTAAGTATTTTAAATCAAGATAATTTTTAAGGACCCATCTGTCACAGTACCCCTAAGCGTTTTTTGCAGCGCCTTACTGTAATTTGTTTTTATTTTACACTGGGATATGAATGACAATAAGAGGTAATGCATTTTAAAATATACTCAAACCGACGCATCAAGAAGATGCAGAATAACAGTGGAGCCCGACACGATTAACTTGGTACGGCGCTGGCTGGGGACTTAAAGTCTTTAGTGACGAGTCCCGTTTCCAACTGTGTCTTGACGTAAACCGCAGTCGTTTCTGGACACGTCCAGGATGTGGGGATCCTGCCCTTACTTACACGCCACACATGCTCACAACTAGGGATGCGACATCGATGTCGATGTTTTCAAAATATCGATGTTTTTTAAAAAACATCGATGTATTTAACATCGATGCATTGAGGTCGATGTTTTTGTAACATCGATGTTTTTACGTTATCGATGTTTTATTTTTAAATGAAAAAAGTACCGTTATAAAAATTTAACAAATAACCAAGTAGCATAATTTTCATAATCAGCAAATTGAACATACTTTTAGACCAAAGTGGCCAAGGGTGAAGGGTCTGAAAAGTAGGGATGCGACATCGATGTCAATGTTTTCAAAACATTGATGTTTTATAAAAAAACATCGATGCATTTGAGCCGATGTCGCATCAATAGTTGCTAAACCAGTTTTAAGAAATGGAGGAAAAGTAGGGATGCGACATCGATGTCAATGTTTTCAAAACATTGATGTTTTATAAAAAAACATCGATGTATTGGAGCCGATGTCGCATCACTAGTTGCTAAACCAGTTTTAAGAAATGGGGGGAAAAGTTTAAATACACTTAATTTTAAAAACATCGATGTTTTGCAAACGATGTAGCATCACTAGTTGCTAAACCAATTTTAAGAAACGGGGGAAAAATTTTAAATATACTGATTTTTAAAAACATCGATGTTTTGCTGTCGATATAGCATTATCACTAGTTGCTATACCAGTTTTAAGAAATGGGGGAAAAAGTTTAAATACACTGAATTTTAAAAGCATCGATGTTTTGCTGTCGAATTAGCATCACTAGTTGCTAAGCCAATTTTAAGAAACGGGGGAAAAATTTAAAAAACACTGAATTTTAAAAACATCGATGTTTTGCTTTCAATGTAGCATCACTAGTTGCTAAGCCTGTCTTAAGAAATTGTGTAAAAAAAGTTCAAATACGCTGAATTTTAAAAACATCGATGTTTTTCTGTTAATGTAGCATCACTAGTTGCTAAACCAGTCTTAAGAAACGGGGGAAAAATTTTAAATACACTGATTTTTAAAAACATTGATGTTTTGCTTTCAATGTAGCATCACTAGTTGCTAAGCCAGTCTTAAGAAATTGTGTAAAAAAAGTTCAAATACGCTGAATTTTAAAAACATCGATGTTTTTCTGTTAATGTAGCATCACTAGTTGCTAAACCAGTCTTAAGAAACGGGGGAAAAAGTTTAAATACACTGAATTTTTTAAAAAACATCGATGTTTTGCTGTCGAATTAGCATCACTAGTTGCTAAGCCAATTTTAAGAAACGGGGGAAAAATTTTAAATACACTGATTTTTATAAACATTGATGTTTTGCTTTCAATGTAGCATCACTAGTTGCTAAGCCAGTCTTAAGAAATTGTGTAAAAAAAGTTCAAATACGCTGAATTTTAAAAACACCGATGTTTTTCTGTTAATGTAGCATCACTAGTTGCTAAACCAGTCTTAAGAAACGGGGGAAAAAGTTTAAATACACTGAATTAAAAAAAAAACATCGATGTTTTCAAACATCGATGTTTTGGGGGCGATGTATTATCAACATCGATGTTTTATTTTTGAACATCGATGTTTTGCTGTCGATGTCGCATTCCTACTCATTATGGTCTTCGGTGTCATCTCCTTTGTTAGCCGAATCGCTGTGGTATTAATTTCTGGACAACTCACAGCATAGCGGTGCGTAGACGACATTCTACGACCGGTTGTATTACTGTTCCTTTTGCGACACCCCGGACTTACTTTTCAACCAGATAAATGCCCGGAAGCATGCTGCACGTGTTGCTATGAATTGTCTTCGAGCTTTCCCATATTTTCTTTGGCCAGCTAGGTCTCCTGATCACTCTCCCATAAAGCAGATTTGTGACGACATGGGAAGGCGATTGCAACCATTTCGGAATGTTTGCCATTTAGCCCGTCAGTTGGAGACAATGTGGCAGGAAATTCCACAGGACACCATCCGGGAACTTTTTCAGTCTATAGTACGCCGGATGACAGCTTGCAACCAGGCCAGCGATGAAACAACGCCTTATTGACTTCCTTCCTTTGTAACGGTCATATTATGAAATCAATCATTCGATTGTTCTGAAATTTGAATCGTTTGTTTTTCTCTATGTATGTTCTTAATTCCACCAATTTTTATCGCAATCAGACAACTCCTTCTTGGTGTGTCGATTTTTTTTTGTTATAGAGTGTATGTAAGTTTTAGTGAATAAGATTATGCTTCTTAGCTATATTTGAAAAACGAGTCGTGACTGTGTCTTTCTCTTTCAGATTGTCCTCGACCGCGACTTTCGTATATCACACAAGATAAAGTGACACTTAGTCAAAAGAAGTCAAAGAGGCGGCAAGAAAGTGACACTACTCAAAAAGAAAAAATTTTGATGTTATGTCATTGAAAAATATGTATGAGGTGCCCCAGCGTGTTATATTACTATTATATAGAATACGATTGGGCCTGCCCCCTGCTCGCTAACACTCGCTTCGCTCGCCTCAATGAAGACATGTGTCCTAGCAGAAGGGATTGTTTACAAAATATGTTACCAAAAAAATGTTTTTCAAATCTAAATTTGCTGTATTACAGAAAAAATATATACAGTATCTCTAAAATCAGAATTCAAATGAAAACTTTGTGCACATTTTGACTCGAAATGTGAGCGTTGCTTTGGAAATTGAATACCCAACATGTTGTTTGTGTGTACATTTTCCCAGCACTCAAACGACCCACACTTTTTCATTGAGTTTGTTGCCGAAAGTTGTAGTGCAAGCATCTTGTTGAAGTATAATTGTTGGCCCTGAAAAGGACCGTTTTTTAAATGGCCCTGAAAAGATCCTCCGCTTTCTTTGATTTATATTATAAACTAACTGCAACAGCTCATTAAAATTTCCTTCTTTTTTTTTTTAATAAAATTTCATCCGATAACGCTATAAATTCAATCGATGCGCGAGACTTCGCGATAAACAAACAATCGTACAGTGTTGCCAAAACGCGATTACAAATAACGTCTTTTTCGTGAGCCACGTAAGAGAATTATATATATAGATAATATTTCCTATTTTTTAAAAAATGTTTTGGTATACTAAAACCATAATTGCTTTCCAATAACAACACTTCAGATGTAGACTTCATGTACGTATGTAAGGCACTGTGAAACACACAAAACCTTTCGAATGTGTTTGTTTGTCTTGAAATCATTATGAATCAGATGCAATGTCCTTGTGCGTGGTATTGTATTTGAAACGCTTCACGAGGATGCCACTCAAGTGTTGTTGTCTCTGTCGATAACAGAAATATAAAAACCTCTTGTTTTTACCTTATAAATTACTGAGCACACAATATTTCATACAGTGGGTTATTATAATACACCAGAGAAACTTCATGAAAGTTCCATCTTTCACAGACATACATTATGATCAAGGACGTCCAGACGATATTCTATCAACGGTTAAAGGTAACATATCGAGAGCTGAAAAATAGTTTTCTGTTCTATAGTAACACAAATAGTTAAGAACAATTTATTTTCATCAAATTTTTCCTACTTTGTACTTATTCCATAGCCATACATTATCCCGGATATGAAGTCGATGTGTTGTCATCGGTTAAGTAGATGCCGAAAAGTAGACAGGAAAAATAGTTATGTTCTATGCAGTTTAATTTATTTTCATTAAATGTTTAAAAATGGAAACAAATTTGGAATTGTGTCTGAATATTTTAAGCTTGGTTTTGGTTTTTCGAGATTCCCTTTCATCAAAGATTTATTAATGTCCCTCTTTGATCAAAGATTTGTTAATGTCCCCCTTTCATCAAAGATTTGTTACTGTCCCCCTTTCATTCACTGCCAACCTTTCATCGCATAAAAATTGCTGCATTATGAATTCAATTTTTTTTATGTTTATGGTACTAAGGTATTTAAAAATGTCACGATTCTCTCTCTTTTATATTTGAAGAACCACGAAATTGTACAGTCAAAGTCAGTATTTTCGTTACTTTCTAATATAAGCTTTTATAAACTTGTAAATAATATTAAAACGGCATTTTTTGCGTTTTTTCATAACTGAAATCAGATTTTGATCCCGCTTAAGCTAGTTGGGATCTAATTAAAGGTCGGTAGATTGGTAGGTATTTTAATTAACGTCTCACTGGAGAAACACAGAACGCTATTGACGACTGTTTGTGGCCAAACCCAAAGCCGACCAAACTGTATAGTGGTTAAGGTGTTAGCCTCTAGATCAGATGGTTCCTGGTTCGAATCCAGTCCGAGCATGTATGTTTGTAAGCGTATGGTGTAGAGGCGACTGGTGCACCTTATATCTGTCGTGGCCGAAAGTCCTCACGTTGGGTTGGTGTGGAAGTTTGTAGAGTGGGGTGCCAGCTCAGGTGTTGCTTCCTCATTTGTCCGTGGTTCAAAATTACGAGGTGTTGTCCTCGGATCTTTCCCTTAAGGGACTGATCCCGGACGGTCGTCAATAGCCCGTTGTGTTGCTCTATTACGACGTTAACAAAAATTAAAATTACCCAACCCAAAGTGAAAGATCCGAGAACAATACCACGTAATTTTGAACCACGGTCCGATGACGAGGTTACACTCTCCAAACTACAACATCTCGCTAACGTGATGATATTTGAAGCCACTTTTAACTTGCACCAACCACTTTGAACACGATGGCCTTTGGTTGGATTCGTACTCCAACAAGGCTATCGAGGCCTTCAAATGAAAAAGCTTACAAAAACTTGGTAATGATAATGGTAATGGTTATTTTAGTTAACGTCATACTAGAGCAACACAACGGGCTATTGACGACGGTCCGGGATCAGTCCCTTAAGGGAAAGATAAGAGGACAACACCTCGTAATTTTGAACCACGGTCAGATGACGAAGCAACACCTGAGCTGGCACCCCACTCTCCAAACTTCCACGCCAACCCAACGTGAGGACTTTCGGCCACGACAGATATAAGGTGCACCAGTCGCCTGTACACCATACGTTTACAAACATCCATGGCCGGGCCCGGATTCGAACCAGGAACCTTCCGATCCAGAGGCTAATACCTTAACCACTATACCACCAACCACTTTGAACACGATGGCCTTTGGTTGGATTCGAACTAGCAACCCTCCGGTTGCTAATCCTTTCGTACTCCAACAAGGCTACCGAGGCCTTCAAAAAATTCGAATCTTTGACTTGAGTATGCACTTTTTGGGTTTATAGCGTAAGCGTCATATTTGGCCAAGCTTCACGAAGCACAAGACAGGCAATTTCGAGTAGAAAAGGGGGAAAATGACAGCACACGGTCGCTAGGGTTTAAGTCGTAGAATAGTCTGTGCGACCACATGGTGAATTCAAACCAACCACCACGTATAAACTCATATGTTGATGTATGAATTAAATATATATTTAGCGAGCCGCGGTAGCTCAGTCAGTAGAGCGTCGGGCTCGCATCAGAAGGGTTGTGGGTTCTGTCCTCGGCGGAGCCTGCAATTCTGATGATTGCGAGATCGGCGCTTCGACCTGGCTAAAGACCGTCGTGTTCACTAATGGTGACTGAGGCACGTTAAATAGGCCGTGGTCACAAAGTCACCCATGTTCCCATACCAAATCAATACCTCTGGGGGTACCTGATTATCGGCCTCTGATTGGGATCTAAATTACGATATTTGTGAGTGAATGGCTGTATGAAAGGGACCTTCCTGTAAAACGGATGTGTCTAACTAACTAACACCAACACACACTCCCGTGCCTAGTGTCGTGAGACACTGTACCAGTTTAAATAAGTGTGGTTGGATGAGTAGAGCATTCCACCAAGGTGACATGGCTACCCAGAATGTTAGAGCACATTACATTACATTTATACATCCTTACATCTATACAGGCGAGCAAAGTCGGACTTCCTCCCAATGGGGCTCAATAACATGGAAGGCGCACCCCTCTTGCCGTCTTCGACGGGCCTGGCACTCCTCTGGTCTGCCAGTGTAGGCATGAGAAACAACAATGTATATTTATATCTACGTTGAATGCTCGATCATAACTCAAATTTCCCGGCAGTGAACGAGACTTTGGGACATCGATTGGAGACACTTGTAACTTGTCCTACGATCGTATGTCCTTCATGACGCAACGCCGCAGTTGCATGACTACGATCGTATGTCCTTCATGACGCAACGCCGCAGTTGCATGACTACGATCGTATGTCCTTCATGACGCAACGCCGCAGTTGCATGCCTACGATCGCATGTCTTTCATGACGCAACGCCGCAGTTGCATGCCTACGATCGCATGTCTTTCATGACGCAACGCCGCAGTTGCATGCCTACGATCGCATGTCTTTCATGACGCAACGCCGCAATTGCATGACTACGATCGTATGTCCTTCATGACGCAACGCCGCAGTTGCATGACTACGATCGTATGTCCTTCATGACGCAACGCCGCAGTTGCATGACTACGATCGTATGTCCTTCATGACGCAACGCCGCAGTTGCATGCCTACGATCGCATGTCTTTCATGACGCAACGCCGCAGTTGCATGCCTACGATCGCATGTCTTTCATGACGCAACGCCGCAGTTGCATGACTACGATCGTATGTCCTTCATGACGCAACGCCGCAGTTGCATGCCTACGATCGCATGTCTTTCATGACGCAACGCCGCAGTTGCATGACTACGATCGCATGTCCTTCATGACGCAACGCCGCAGTTGCATGACTACGATCGTATGTCCTTCATGACGCAACGCCGCAGTTGCATGACTACGATCGTATGTCCTTCATGACGCAACGCCGCAGTTGCATGCCTACGATCGCATGTCTTTCATGACGCAACGCCGCAGTTGCATGCCTACGATCGTATGTCCTTCATGACGCAACGCCGCAGTTGCATGCCTACGATCGCATGTCTTTCATGACGCAACGCCGCAGTTGCATGCCTACGATCGTATGTCCTTCATGACGCAACGCCGCAGTTGCATGACTACGATCGCATGTCCTTCATGACGCAACGCCGCAGTTGCATGACTACGATCGTATGTCCTTCATGACGCAACGCAGCAGTTGCATGAATGGTAATCGCGGTGACATATGCCGCTCTGTCATCACATCAAGTGATGGCAAATATTGCTTAGGTGGATATTGAAAGTCGAGTAATTTTTGAAATGTTGATATTTTTTCGATACTATTGGGGTCTCCGCCTCCTGCTCGCTTACGCTCGTCAACCCCAATGGGATATTGGCGATGTATCGTGATCAATTCCTTAAGCGAAAGATCCGAAGACAATACCACGTAATGTTGAACCTAGTTCAGATAACGACAAGAGTATCTGTTATCACACATACGAAATACATTAATTTAATATGCTGTAACTTTTTATTTTATGTAAATGTCACTTTTTGGTTTTGCTGGAATTGGATCACATTCTCTAATTATATGAAGAAAAATACTTTGTATTCAGGTAAAAGGTAGTCTTTATTTGTCTCTGAATTAAGGAAAAAGTGCTTCTACTGCATAATGAAGTGTTTAGTAATGAATAAATAATTAAAAACATCTCGGGATATTCCATAAATACCAAGAAATAAATAAAATAAAGAACGACGCATTTCGCGGTATTCATTAAAGTAATGAAACATTCGGAACGTTCTGAAAGGTACTTCAATAAATATTTAACTGTGCGGTATGTGATTCTCTCTAAAACCCATTATAAATATATAGCAAATTAAGATAGAAACATGTGATGCAAGTGTACATATATCTAAAAAGTTGAAAACGTTTACCAGTGTTGTAAAATGTTTAAAACATTTAGAGAGATCTTAATTTATTTTTTTCCAAATTACTTTCAATTTCAGTGAGTCAGGGTTTGTGTTTGAAAGTGTTAAAAAGTATTAGTTTGTAAACAAGCATAACGACTCCAGGTAGAAACTGAGGGTTGAGAGTTCGAATCCATTCAAAGACCTTCATTAACAAGAGACACTGGTTCACGTTAAATATGTCATGGCCTCACATTAGGGTGAGGCGAAATTTTTTTTTTTTTTTTTGCTATTACATTCTAATAGTGCGGAATTTGCTATTACATGCTAATAGTTCAAAACCTCCAAAAAGATCTAAATTCGGGCATTTTTATAAGAAATATAAATGTTTACAATTACGTTCTAATAGTGCACGAAAGTAAGCTAATACATTCAATATTTACGGTAAAAAAAATGTTTTGATCAGTACATGTCTTCTGCCTCCCCAACGGGGTCAAGTAGCAGAAAAAACTAATCACCAGTATCTAATTGCGCCGACCAACCGGTATAGTGGTTAAGGTGTTAGCCTCTAGATCGGAAGGTTCCTGGTTCGAATCCGGGTCCGGGCATGGATGTTTGTAAACGTATGGTGTAGAGGCAGCTGGTACACCTTAAATCTGACGTGGCCGAAAGTCCTCACGTTGGGTTGGCGTGGAAGTTTGGAGTGGGGTGCCAGCTCAGGTGTTGCTTCGTCATCTGACCGTGGATCAAAATTACGAGGTGTTGTCCTCGAATCTTTCCCTTAAGGGACTAATTCCGGACAGTCGTCAATAGCCCGTTGTGTTGCTCTAGTACGACATTAATTAAAATTACCATTACCTACCGTAATTGCATAAGTCGATATTTTCCAAAAATGTCCTTTTTTCAGTATCTTATGCTATGTAGCCCCCGTTTAGGAGGTAGAAGATATGTTCTGATCAAAACAATTTTTTTACCGTTAATATTGAAAGCATTAGGCCCGGTGCACAAATCCGATTTTTCAACGTGCCGCGCAGCTGCGGCACCGAAGCCCACAAAACACATAACCGTGAAATGACGCACGAACTCATTTCGCGACATTTGCGATAAATATTCTATCGAAGAAAACATTTTAATTTCGCTTACTTGAAAACAAAATTTATTTCGCTTGGTGTAAAAAAAATATATTTTGAAACAAAATAGACGTTACTGGATACAACCATTTATTAATTATTATTTATATTCCATTTGTTTATGAAAACAAGGTACTTCCGAACAAAGACTCTCAAGTGCGGCGGCCGTGCGGTGCCGTGGGGAACTGCGGTATAAATAACTCGCAAGTTGACGTGCGTCGCCCAAGCGGCGCTGGAGGCATGTGTGCACTGCTCCATTTGATCTAATGTATCTCAGACCGCACTTGCGTTGTGGCAGCAGCGCCGCACGTTGAAAAACCGGATGTGTGCACCGGGCCTTAGCTTACTTTTGCGTACTATTAGAGGTAATGGTAATGGTAATTTTTAGTTAACGTCGTACTAGAGCAACACAACGGGCTATTGACGACGGTCCGGGATCAGTCCCGCAAGGGAAAGATCCGAGGACAACACCTCGTAATTTTGAACCACGGTCAGATGACGAAGCAACACCTGAGCTGGCACCCCACTCTCCAAACTTCCACGCCAACCCAACGTGAGGACTTTCGGCCACGACAGATTTAAGGTGCACCAGCCGCCTCTACACCATACGCTTACAAACATCCATGCCCGGACCCGGATTCGAACCAGGAACCTTCCGATCTAGAGGCTAACACCTTAACCACTATACCGGTTGGTCGGCGCGCACTATTAGAACGTAATTGTAAACATTTTAATTTTTATAAAAAAATGCCCGAATTTTGATCTTTTTGGAAGTTTTGGAACCCATTGGGGAGGCAAAAGATATCAAGAAATCGGGATGAAATTTTTTACACAGTAGTTTTACTTCATGAACCAACTTTTCCGCACTATTACAATGTGACAGCTAAGCAAAACCTTTTTTCGGCCCACCCTACTTCACATGTTCCCTACGTTAGCATGGTGTGGATGTTTTGAGTGGTGGGGTACTTGCTCATGTGGTACCTCGTGCTACGAGTGTGGTTTAAAATTACGTATTGTTATCCTCGGATCTACCCCTTTACGGGAAGTTCCCGGACCGTCGCCAATAGCCCGTCATATTGCATCAATGGCGAAATATTTTCAACTTTTCAACTACCTACCTACAATAGCTAAGCCTTATTCAGCTTATAAATACCCTTAAAAATCCAGTCTTACATCCTACAATACTCCTGATTTACTTTTTTCATATTAATAGATTGCTGATACTTTTAACTGCATAAACGTTCTGAGAAAAATGTAACAGATGAGCTAATATTAAAAATCCAAATCTGAACCAGATCTCATTTCAATTTCATTCTGTACAAGCATCGACATTTAACGAGTGAAAAATATTCTAAAACCATTATCACATACCTGCAACTACAATCATTAACAAAAGACATTCATTCAAGAAGTTCTCGGTGTATGGAAGCACACAAAAAAATCTTCAATGAAAAGATACTTCTGCAATACTTTCTCAAGAAAAAGTTGAAATATCAAAGGTAAGGGCAATTATTTACTTCCTTACCGGATGGTTCCAGGACAAATCTGAAACATAATTGCGTCTTTTGATGAAGCAATCGTTGCGTTAATTAGCATGGACGACTTAATTGCGAATTCCGTGGATCTAAGGAGAATTGTGTTCATTATTAACTTGGAAAGTTGAGTGGGTCGTTTGATTTCTTGACTCAGAAATGTTGGCTGACTTGCGGATATCATTTATGAAAGAGCCCCCACTTTAAGGACAAAAAAAAAACCTTTTTAAATATCCTTCCCAAAAGGAAACTGTTTTTTCAAGATTTCTTGTATGTAACAAGCAATGAATAATTATTGCTGATTTATTCAGAATTTATTCCTATCAAAAACGCTATCGGAAACCAATTATTCATATTATTGTGAAAATGAATACGTGAAAAATCATCACAAAAGTTTTCATTAAACAAACAATTAATCAATCAATTCATTCTGGATAAATAACTAGGCGGGTAGGTATTTTAATTAACGTTGAAATGGAGCAACACACCGGGATTTTAGCGATGGTCCAGGAACAGACCCGAGGACAACAGCAAGTAATTTTGAACCACTTTCAGACGCGACTGTGGCCACACTTGAACTGGCACAACACTCTCCGAACGTTCACACCGCGCTAACGTGAGGAAATTTGAGGCTACGACAGATTTAACGTGCACTAGCTACCTACGATAAATAATGATAAAAGAAAGTGATCACACATCTCTTAAAAAATTAAAGGATAATCTCGAATAAACTATTCGCGACCGTCTCTAGGCCCACTCACCGTGAGGTTTAGAGTGTTTTCATGGTCCGGAGAGGAAGAATGTGTTTTCCGAATGCTCTTGAAGGAGCACAGAAGTGCCACCACCGACTGTAGGTCAGAAGGCACAAGCCAACTCCCACACCACGGCGCGCGCACGGCTGTTTATTTTTTTTAAATTTTGTTTAACATGGGCAAACAAGGCCAGTGCTCAGTATGTATGGAGCGAACATTTAGAGTATCTTCTTTCTCAAAAGGGCAATAGGCCCAGAACACATAAAAACAAAGAGTTGCAAATAGGCAACAATAAATAAAAGAAATCCCGCGCGCAGTAGCGGGTTACAAGATTATATAAGTTACATTGTGTAAAATCTGTGTTGTGGCTTTTAATAAAAACAGCAAAATAAAAATCTGTCTGTGGCTACATGTAGGTTGGTCCAATTTAAAATAATGTTTTATGTTTTGTATATAAAATATATATTAAAATATTGTGACTGTCGGCTTGATTAAAAATCCAAAGGTGAGAACTTTTCCCATTTCTTTTAAATAAAACCGGAGGGGGGCCCGGAAGGCCAAGTTTTATGGCTATCCCGGTCACCCCACCGGGAAATAGTCGTGACCCAGACGGACCCGGTGACCTAGAGAGTAAGCCGGAGGCCTCTCCAGGCAGGTTGAATTTCATGGAACCGGTTGACCGTCCGGGGATGGCGAAGTAACATTACTAAAATAATTGGGAACCCCGCCCAGTTTAAAAGTTGGTCAGCATAGGAATAACATATACTAAAATTGGCCCGGGACTCCATGGGACCATCAGGCTCTGTTGCTCGGGGCCCTCAGATCCTGGGGGCCATCGCCGCACTCCGACAAGACCCAAGGCTGACCGGGCGAAAGGACCCCCAGGGGTCCGCACCAGTGTCAAAGGCACCAAAGGGGCCATATAGGAGCGACCCGGGCCAGTGAAAATATGTAGTAGATCTTTTTTTAAAAGAAAGTTGTCTAGGCGGAGTTCCCGTAATAGGTTTAAG
Organism: Metellina segmentata; assembly: GCA_947359465.1. NCBI lineage: Eukaryota > Metazoa > Arthropoda > Arachnida > Araneae > Tetragnathidae > Metellina > Metellina segmentata. The sequence goes on along the minus strand of OX375877.1, from coordinate 116,765,987 downwards.
TTTAGAATTTTCTGACTGAAGGTAAGTATGGGAGGGTGACGAAGTCAGCCCTGCCCCCCCCCCCCCAATTTTTTTTTAAAATATTTTTCTTGCGGTGTGCTCCGTTGCTGTGTGCTCACTGGACTTAGTTGTTATATATATATATATATATATATATATATATATATATACATATGCTGAACTAAGTGAGTAGCGGCATTTGATGCGATCTTCTGGTTTGGTGTTGCCGGTCTCCCAACTGCTGCTGCAGGTTTCATTTTAATTTTCTTATTTCAATCCATTTTTTTTGTACATTTGCTTTTAATGGTGTTTGGGGGAGTATAAGAGCAATTTCTTAGCATTTTGCGGCTCATATTAGTAGAAAACACCATTTTGTGTTGTATGGGTCAGGCTCCTCCCTGATGACGCCCTGATCCACCAACACTTTCGTTTTCAATAAATTCCTTTTGGTTATTTTTTTTTCAATTTCCTCTTGTTTAAGAAAAATATATTCTTTACCATGCTATGTCTGCAGCTTTCAGCGCGCTTGCATGGTTAGTTTTAACTTTTCTTCTAACTTTTGTTTTCACTTTCGTTTTCTGGTTAAATACACATGCATTTTATTTTGATTTTGATATTTCATTAAATTACGTATTTGAATGATATAAGTATATATATATATATATATATATATATATTTTTTTTTTTTTTTTTTCGGTGTGCTCCTCTGGACTTTGAAAAGATAATAGGAAGGATATTTATGTCTAAGAGTTTGTTGCGGTGTGCTCCACCTTTTTTGGGGATGCATCATAATTTTAGTTTGTGGGCTCCTGGACTTCAGAATAAAAATGATGTGATGATGATGATTAAAAATGTTCTTTGTAAAGGATAAAAATAATGTTTATGATGATAAAGTTTTTTCTTTTTTTCCTTTTTGGTGTCTTCATTCTTGTCCTCCAGGCTCTCCCTAGGTGATGATATCTCTAACAGGTGTCTCTCTCTCTGTGTATTTATGCTCAAATGTCAGCAGATAGAAAAGGTGAAGGTGAGTGTTTGTTCCATGTCTTCTTTATCAAGTTTCCTTCTTTTTAAGGATGAAGGTTCAGAGTTGTAGATTTCTCAGCCAGGAGCTAGGGTAGTGAAAAGCCACGACACATCCTCTTCCATGGTGGAGTATTATTATTTTTTTCTCCAGTCTGGTCCAGAGGTTGGGTTTGTTGAAGCACACCGCTGAAGTCACTTATTAGAAGCACAGCATCGGATGCACACCGGTTGGACTGATTACTCAGGAGATGAGGGAGAAAGGATGTTATTCAAAATATGCATTTAAAAACTAAAATAGTTGAACCAAACTTAATCATAAAAATAAATATATAAAAATGAACGGCATCTCACGCCGACAGTCAGTATAAATGTATATTGATGTTTTCTAAGTAATATTAAGATGCAATTCACCGGGTGGCCCCGATAGAGTAGTACACCTGGGACAGAAAACCCTCATATAAAAAAAATGTTGATGATTAAAACTTTTGTATAAGATAAAAGAAATATGGTTATGATTGTTTAAAAGTTACATTTTTCTTCCACCAAAAGACATTTTTTCAGAGGGAGTTAGACTCCGCCACCACCCCTGCGGCAGCCAGCACACATTTTTTGATTCTGTGTTTCGATCCCGGGTTTTTAATTATGTTGACAAGCCATGTTGGCTTGTTTTCATCTGTGGGACTTGTGAGGTGGGATTCCTGTGTTAGCGGGCAGCCGAAGAGGTAGTGGCCGGCGACTAGCGCGTCTTTCTAGTAATGGCTCTTCGTTACGTGGACGATTCTATTTAGGACCGTGGGGAGGACAGGCGCCTCAATCCCATGATAGTACTTTCGCAAGTCCAACTTGATCGACTAATCGGATCACATGACCTAGATACGTATGTCATGAGAATTTTTCTGTTGGCAATTTATCTCTTCCTTTCTGCTTTCTTCTTTTCTTTTCAGATCCATGGCTATGGGTGGGTAGAGGTGGGAGCCGAAAATTGTATCCTTTTATTATATAAGTTAATAATTATATAAGTTAGTGTTTTATGTATGCTTTTTGTTACATCAGAATGGTCCTAAGCCAGCGGTGGATACGACACCATCGTCCTAAAGCAAAGGGGACGGCAGAGGGGCGGAAAAATATCAGCTGGTAGTGAGTTCAGGAGTGGTTCTTAGATTATTTATGTAAAATCAACGGAAGCTTGGAAAAATATGAAAATGGTATTAAAAATTAGGAAAAGTAAATTTGAATGAAAAGGAATTAAATTGGAATTTTTTAAAAATAATTTGGAGGATCTAAAAATTTTCCGCCAGCTGGGTTCGAACTCGGGAAGTCATCCTCCGCTGCCGACGCTAATCTGAAGGTGGGTGACTTTAGCCATTAGGCCAACGTTGCTTCACGAAAAGAAGCTCTTTAAAGTATAAGTACCCTTCCATCAATCATACATTCCATCAATCTGCTTTAAAAAATCATAGAAGACACACAAAAAAAGACTACCAGACAAGTAAATAATCATAGCTCACTGTAGATCAAATGATCAAAACAAGTTACGAAAGAATCAAACTGAAGAATCGATTCACTTATCACGAGTTTAATATCTACCGACCTCCCTACGGTCCTAAATAGAATCGTCCAAGTAACGAAGAGCCATTACTAAAAAGACGCGCTAGTCAGGAGCAGGCGTCCGACTCTCTGAGATGGAATCGGCACAGATAGGAGGGGAACGGACCATGCCCAGTCAAGAACCAGACAGTGTAGTTGTCAGCGATGAGGATTTTAGGGTTGACTGTGGGGATATAGTTTTTTTTTATCTAAGTCCATTTGAAGAGTGTGAAATTCCTGCCATTGCTTGATTGTATATTCTTTTAGAGTTTTATTAATGTATGATATTGGCGCTGGGATATTCAGTTCCTCACCGCTGACAGTGGCAAGTTTGGCGTGGAAGTCTGCCAACTCGTTTCCGGAGAGTCCCACATGGGCCCGAACCCAACTCAGGCCTATAGAGTTGATATAATTTTGGATTTCTGTTTTTATATTTATGAGGAATTTTGATTTATTTGTGGATGATTTTAAGGCCTGAATCGAGCTCAGGCTGTCACTGAATAATATATATATATATATATATATATTGTTTTGTCGGGCCCATACTATTGCTTTATATATTGCTATTATCTCTGATTGAAAAGCCGACCAACCGGCATAGTGGTTAAGGTGTTAGCCTCTAGATCGGAAGGTTCCTGGTTCGAATCCGTGTCCGGGCATGGATGTTTGTAAACGTATGGTGTAGAGGCGGCTGGTGCACCTTAAATCTGTCGTGACCGAAAGTCCTCACGTTGGGTTGGCGTGGAAGTTTGGAGAGTGGGGTGCCAGCTCAGGTGTTGCTTCGTCATCTGACCGTGGTTCCAAATTACGAGGTGTTGTCCTCGGATCTTTCCCTTAAGGGACTGATCCCGGACCGTCGTCAATAGCCCGTTGTGTTGCTCTAGTACGACGTTAACTAAAAAAATAATAACTGATTGAAAAATTGTATTGTAATTGTTAAGTTTGTACCGGAAAAAAAAAAAAAATTTGTGGAGGATGCACACCGAGGCGCCAGCAGAGTCGCCTATGCCTGAGCCATCTGTGTACACCTCATAGTCGGGGTTATTGATTTTTTGATTTTTTCAGATCTTTCCAATCTTAGGGTGGACATAGGGATGGTTAAGGTGTTGATATTAATGTCGGTATTCAGTGACAGCCCCAGCTCGGGTTCGGGTAGTCGCTTTTTGATTATACTGTATTTTTTAGATAATGACACTAGAGTCACGTGGAGTGGAGGGATTCCACAGAGGGCATTTAGCGAGCAAGTTGGAGAGGTGGTATAGGCACCTGTTATCCTCTTGAGGAATGGCCTCTGAATTGTTTGTAATTTTTTATGTTGCTCTCTTGTTAGGGCACCTCCCCAAACGCCGGCTCCATAAGTAAATATTTTTTCTGTGACGGTTGTATACCATATCTTTTGGAGCCGGCCTCTTACTCCACAGCCGCCGCCCCGTATTCTTCCCATTGAATTGTCTATAGTATATAGTTTTTCTCTCAAGTTAAGAATGTGATCACTCCACGTGAGTCTATTGTCGATTATTAGGCCCAGATATTTTAGGTTTTTGGTTATTTTTAAGTATTGGAATTTTTTTTTTTAAATTTGAAAATGGGGTTTCTTTTTAGTTTCTGGTTTTTACCTATTACTATGGACCTGCACTTGTCAATCGACAGGCTTAGTTTGAATTTATTTAAGTGATCGCTTATCTTTTCCATTATGTGGTTAGTCGAGGTCTCCAGGGCTCTCCGCGTATGACCCGTCGTAATAACTGCAAGGTCATCCGCGAAGGCCTGGAGGTGGAAGTCTGTTGAGTTAAGGTCTAGAATACTATTGAAATATAAGTTCCACAGGGTGGGTGCTACCTCCGAACCCTGTGGACATCCTTTTATTATTGTTGTGGTAATGTTGGTGGAGGGGTCTTTATATGTTATATTGTGGTTGGAGAGATAGGTTATTATGAAATTAATTTGTGCTGTTGGTATATTATAATGTCGGACCCTGTCGACTAACAGTTTCCAGTCCATAGTGTCGAAAGCGGCTTTGATATCCAATGTTGTAAGGGCTGTATGACTGATTCCCCTACAACCCTTTAATTTATTGATAGCGAGGTAGATCGCCTCCTCACAGGAACGCTGCTCTCTGAATCCATATTGATAATTATGGAGTATATTATTTTGTTGGATGTAGGAGTTAAGGTTTCTTATGAAACACCGCTCTGTTATTTTACCTAGGGTTGAGAGAAGACAGATGGGTCTAAATGCCGAGCAGGAGGAAGGATCTTTGCCTGGTTTAACCATGAATTTTACCCCCCCCCTCCTTCAGTGCCTGGGGAAAGTGACCCATCTGTATGCATTGTCTTATTGGATTCAGGATTAATATTGGATACATTTCATATATATATTTCCCGATGGTGTAGTTTATGAGGTCCGGCCCCGGGGCCTTACCGTTTTTCAGCCCAGAGAGGACATGCTCGAGATCTTTTTTATTAAATTCTTCAGGTGCTTCATTATTATTTGGTTTGATAGTTGTTAAATTTGGGGGAGATTGTAGGTTATCTGAAAAGAAGTGATTCATTAATTTTTCTATTTTTTTGTTTTGGGTTAGGGATAGTTGATCAGGGAAGAGTACAGGTTTAGGTCATTAGAGAGGTTTTTTCTGTGAAATGTAAGTTTGAATAATGAGCCATATTTGTGGTTGTGGTTCGAGCAATGCTCTCTCTAGGCCGTTCTCTTGACCTCGAGTATTTTTCTTTTTAAGAGAGCCCTGGACAACTTGTAGGCCAGGTCGGTGGCCCGGATCTCTTCATGGGACAGTTGATTAGCTATTGTAGATTTATGTTTTTTATATAGAGCATTGATCCTGTTACGAGTGGAGGAGAGTACCTCGTTCCACCAGTGAACTTCAGTTTGTCTGTTAGTTTTTTTTTTTTTTTTTTTAAGTAGACATGGCTGTATTGCGTACTGTTTGTGTTAGTTTTTTGAAATAGTTATCTAGTTCACTGGTGTTGTTAATGTTAGTGGCCAAGTTTCGAAGGAAGGGGATGTGTGTGTTAAAAGTTTTTGGGAACCTCCCCAGACGGAATTTCGTTCTGAGGAAGATTCCGTGGTTATGGTTAGTTTGAAAATTAATATCCACAGTAGCATATCTGTGGTCACTGCAAGATTCAAGGTCTAAAACTTCCCATGCTGCAACCTGTCCGCGGAGTTTGGAACTGATTAGAGTCAAGTCTGGCCATCCCTTCCCTGAGTGGGCAATGAAGGTTGGCACGTTATTCGGGTTGTTTATAATGTTTAGAGATGAGCAATTGCAGAGGTCCAGCACGCGCCGGCCCCTGATATCTTCATGGCCGTAGCCCCATAACGGGGATCGGACGTTGAAGTCCCCCATTATGAGGAAGAAGTTTCTCTCGTAATTGAGGGACTCGAGCTCCTCCAACTGGATGTTAATGTCGGCATGGTAGGGGGGGGGGGGGTAAACACCTCCTAAGATCAGTGGTCCGGCCCGAGACTGCACCTCCGCAAAGACTGAATTGTGTCTATTGCAAAATAAGTTTGAGGTTATTTTAGGGTTGCAGCAAATTAATATACTATTATTATTTTTAGAAATTATATGTTGAAAATTGAAGGGGAGGGTAATTGGTGTGACTTTATATAGGTACGGATCTTGAATTAATAGAAAATCTGCTTTGATTTTTAATGCAGTGACGACAGCTAGGTTGTGGGCGGTAGGGTTATGGTTAATGTTGATTTGTAGGACTTTCAGGGTCTCAATCATTACTCTCCGTAATCCGTGTTAGCTTCATACATCGCCAGCTGACGTTTGAAACATGGGCACTGACTGGATCTTGCTTCGTGCGTGTGATTGTATTTTGTTTTATATTTAATATTTGATTCTTTGCAGTTAATACAGCTTTTATTTCCAAGGAAAACTGGTCCCTTGAATGTTCCTCCCCGCAATTAATGCATAGGTGCTTGGGTTCTGTACATAGTCTGTGTCCCAGGCGTCCACATTTAGTACATTGACGTACGCTTTTAAAAGTTTCGACTCTCACTCTCTGGCAATCTATGTATAAGTAGCCCATATTTATTATTTTTTTATATGTGGAGGGGCTTAATGATTGGATTGGAATTTGGGGTTTTATGGCGCAAGGACCAAAAGCGGACAAACTGCGCCAAACGCAAGATAAAAATAAATAAAATCAATGTAAATATAAAATTATTTTATAAAAGGTAGGTTTATGTCTTGCGCAATATGATACATGATTTATTTCGTCATAAAATGAATATAAAAACTATTCGTGAGGGAAAATAATACATCCTGATCTGAAATAGTTTCTTTGATTAAAGCAGTCTGATGAACAATACAGTAAAAAATTTAAATAGCATATAAATAATAGATTATATAAGTATTGTGATGGATATAATGAGATTTAAAAAACCAACTGAATGTAAAAATGCAAAAAGGTTTGAATGGGGATTTTCCCCAATCAAATCTCGCAGATTTAAAAAAGTACTTTAAAAAATTTAAGACGTTGATAATTAAAAACAGGACAGACAATTAAAATATTATCTACAGTAAAAGGAGTGGAGGAGGGGCTTAATGAGGCCACCCAATGATTACCTCTGTTTGATGGGATCTTAAAAATTACGTTTATTTCGTCTTATTGGTCTAAAATATCATTAAGTTCTCTAATTTTTCCAGACAGACATTCCTTTTCAATTTCCTTGTCTACATTGAGCATTATAATTTTTGGGTTGAATTTTTTGGTCTAGTAATTTCAAAGGTTTCTGTCATGTGTGGAATTTCATTAAGCTTTCCCATTGTGGCGTTAGCTTCTGAATCGCTGCTTAGATCTATTGCTACTCCTCCCTTGGCTATCTTTCAACAGCCACCACTCTGGTACTTAGACCTCGGAGGGCGTTTTGTGTTTTTATCCTATTAGTGTTATAGTCTTCCTCTTTTTTTTGGTTTCATCAGGATAGTGTGCTTGAGATTTGCTCTGGTGGAGGTCTTCGGGAAGATGGTGGGTGGCAAGGCCAGTATCTCGGCAAAGGTGGGCGGTGTATGGGTTGTCATCTGTAAGCCTTTAACCAGTTCCAAGGTTTCGGTTATTAATGTGTTGTTATTTTCCATTGTACTTTTGATATCTTTCACTAGGGCCAGCGTTTCTCCCATTGCTCCCTCCATCAGGTTTGTTAGAGTGGTAACTGTTTTTTCTCTTTCTTTTAAACTGGCCTCTAGTGAGGCGTTTTCTACCTCAAGTTTTCGGGCCATGGTACTTTCCCTTTCTATGTCCTTTTGTAGGCAGTGTAGTGTATCTCGTAGTTCATTTAGTTCATCATGGCACTCTGCCTGTTCGCTCAGGGCCAGCTCTCGGTCCTTAACCATTCCTTCCAGGACTGTTATCTTTGCTATTAATTCTGGGTTTGGATATATTTTTTTGGTTTTTGGGAGGGGAGTTTTGCCCTTGGTTTCATTGTTTGTCGTTGATATTTCTTGATTTTTTTTCTTTGTTGTTTCTTGTACTATGCTGACAAATGACTTGATGAATTTATGGAGGCCATTCTGAAATACTAGTGATTTCACTTCTGCTCTTTGTTTGTCGTTTAAAAATTGGGCTAGATTAATTAGATTATTCCTGCAGTTAATAATATTCTGATCGGTACTTCTTTCTTTTTCTAGATCTCTGATAATATGCTCGATGTGGGTACATACAGATTTATTATTATTATTTTTTAATGTTATCTGTTGGAAGTATTAGGCTATCGTCAATTGACGTCATGTTCTTATTTTTTTCCTTTGCCTCCGCCATATACGGAGAGATACGGGTATAGGAAAGTTACATAAATTCGTAAGATGAAATTTACCAGTGGATCACAAATTCTTGGTTGTGTGACGCCCACAATGGGAAAGCAAGGTATTTTCGAGAAATTAAATTTAAAGTTGGCTCAGTATTTAACTAAAATATTCAAGTGTGTCCAGCTTTTATAAGATTATATACTTGAAATATCAGTGGTAAAAGATTAAAATACTAAAATTCCAAAATACACAGGCCAACCAACCGGTATAGTGGTTAAGGTGTTAGCCTCTAGATCAGAAGGTTCCTGGTTCGAATCCGGGTCCGGGCATGGATGTTTGTAAGCGTATGGTGTAGAGGCGGCTGGTGCACCTTAAATCTGTCGTGGCCGAAAGTCCTCATTGGGTTGGCGTGGAAGTTTGGAGAATGGGGTGCCAGCTCAGGTGTTGCTTCGTCATCTGACCGTGGTTCAAAATTACGAGGTGTTGTTCTCGGATCTTTCCCTTAAGGGACTGATCCCGGACCGTCGTCAATAGCCCGTTGTGTTGCTCTAGTACGACGTTAACTAAAAATTACCATTACCATTACCAAAATACACAGATATACACCAGTTATTAATAAGATAAAGTCAATATCATAAAACACACAAACACACCAGAACACCAATAAAACAAAGTTGTTTAGGTGCACGGTGCAATCGCACAGATATGCACTTAATTCAAAGGACAATTTTTTTCCCTTTTAAAATGGGTTCAAAAGAAACCGAATATTATAAATAATGCGCCGACCAACCGGTATAGTGGTTAAGGTGTTAGCCTCTAGATCGGAAGGTCCCCGGTTCGAATCCGGGTTCGGGCGTGGATGTTTGTAAGCGTATACCAGCTCAGGTGTTGCTTCGTCATCTGAACATGGTTCAAAATTACGAAGTAATTGTTAGGGGCAATGATGGCCCTCCCACTGGGTGCTCCTTCACAAGTGGCCATCACTTCTGTCCTTGTAGTGGCCAATGACTTCGGTCAAAATGTTCAGGCTATTAGAAAAAAAAATTATAAATAATGCAATTTTAGTTGCGCCACAAACATTTCAAGCACGATACCCAAATGAGAAAAAATTTAAACAAATATAAATATTTTTGAAGCGCTGGTTCAAAGGGGATCAATTACTCGAGGTATTCGAGTTTAAAGATATCACACATGGATACATTAAAACACGATTTAAAATAGTATTCACGTACAATAAAAACTCACACGAATTTCAACACACATGAAAGCCGAAGGGTCAAGGGCTGGCGAGAGGGCGCGAAACGGCCACAAAAGCACGGTATCTCCGTACGATTTCCCCGGTTTGCCGCTAAGCAGTTTCGAAAAGCTAAAGAGGAGCTCCAGAAAAGCTCACCGCTTCGCATGAAATCCTGATCGGGAATGACTATTCAAGTTTTGACTTGATAAAAGTACAAAAGCTACTGATTTCACTTTAGCAATCACAAGTATGACATTTAACTCATGGGGTCACGGTAGCCCAGTTGGTATAGTTCTGTTTACAAACCAGAGGGTAATTGGTAATTGGTAATTTTAGTTAACGTCGTACTAGAGCAACACAACGGGCTATTGACGACGGTCCGGGATCAGTCCCTCAAGGGAAAGATTCGAGGACAACCCCTCGTAATTTTGAACCACGGTCAGATGACGAAGCAACACCTGAGCTGGCACCCCACTCTCCAAACTTCCACGCCAACCCAACGTGATAGAAACCAGAGGGATATAGTGGTTAAGGTGTTAGCCTCTAGATCGGAAGGTTCCTGGTTCGAATCAGGGTTCGGGCATGGATGTTTTTTTTTAAGACCCTCCCCGATGTTTGTAAACGTATGGTGTAGAGGCGGCTGGTGCACCTTAAATCTGTCGTGGCCGAAAGTCATCACGTTGGGTTGGCGTGGAAGTTTGGAGATGGAGTGCCAGCTCAGGTGTTGCTTCGTCATCTGACCGTGGTTTAAATTACGAGGTGTTGTCCTCGGATCTTTCCCTTAAGGGACTGATACCGGACCGTCGTCAATAGCCCGTTGTGTTGCTCTAGTACGACTTTAACTAAAAATTACCAATTACCAAAAAATTACCGAAACCAGAGGGTTGCAAGTTTGAAACTTAATCCAACCAAATATTGTCGTGACTGGTACACGTTAAATCTGCCATGACCTCAAATGTCATCACCTAATGTTGGCTTGGTGTGGAAGTTTGAAGAGTGGGGTGCTGGCTCAGTTGTTGTCTTCGACATCTGACCTGTTCAAAATGACGAGGTACTGTTCTCGGATCTTTCCCTTCAGAATTGATCCCGAACAAACGCCAATTACCCATCTTGGTGCTTCAGTGTGGCGTAAATTCACCTGTCTACCGTCTAACTAGTAAATTGATCTCCTAACCCTTATCTGCCCCAAGTAGATACCGGGTTCGAATCTCGGTTTGTAAACATATTAATGTTTTTGTTTGCACCGTTTAGGAGTTATGATGGCGGCTTACCATTTTGTGCACCTTCACAAAATCTAGTAGTTTGTGACGGAGTGCCTAGTTTGAGGAGTAACCTTATTTCTGACGAATTATCTAGTTTGGGAAGGAATATCTAAGCACCTAGTTTGTTTGGAATATTTAAGTACCTAGCTTGGGAAGGAATATCTAAGAACCTAGTTTGGGAAGGAGTACCTAGTTTGCGTATTAACTAGTTTTGTGACGCAATACCTAGTTTGTTATAGAGTACCTAGTTTGCGAAGTAGTACTTCGTTTGTGACGAAATTCTTAGTTTGTGAAGGAGTACCGTTTGTGACGAAGTACCTTTCATGTGAACTACTACTTACTTTCTGAGGGATTACCTAGTTTGCGAGAAGTTCCTACTTTGCGAAGGTGTGACTAGTTTTCGAAGAAATGCTTTGTTTGTGACGAAGTATCTAGTTTAGGAAAGAGTTCCTAGTTTGCGAGGGAGTATCTAATTTGTGAGGGAGTACCCAGTTTGCGGAGGAGTACCTAATTTTTGAAGGAGTACCTAGTTTGTGACGAAGTACCTAGTTTGCGAATGCTATTCTAGTTTATGAAGTATAAATTTTGTGAAGTAGTGCCTAGTGCATGACGGAGTACCTAGTTTGTGAAAGACTACCTAGTTTGTGAAGGAGTACTTAGTTTGTAAAGGAGTACCTAGTTTGTGAAGGAGTACCTAGTCTGTGAAGGAGTACCTAATATGTGAAGAAGTATATAGTTTGTTAAGTAGTGCTTAGTTTCTGACGGAGGGCCTAGTGTGGTAAAGAAAACCTAGAATTTTGTCACCGGTTCGTCCCTTGTTGTGTCGAACACAGTGGTTAGGTGTGAAAAAAACAATTAGAAACATTTCGAAAACAGCACAAATATATAAAATGGCAAACAAAATCTAAAAATACCTTTAACAGATACATCGAGTATACAAAAAGAGCATCCAAACCTTAAAGCTCTTAAATTAAAACTAGGGTAAAAGTAAAACTCAAGAGGATGTGAAAATAGAAACGAGCCAACTACTATCAGTTTAATTAACACAGCAAGAATTCTACACCTTTCAGAACTTCGTACTTAATTAGCAAATATTTCACTACGATCCGATGATTAAATCTTTTCTCGGGTACTTCTCTCTCTCAAGTTACTTTCTCAGAAGTTGGTCCAATCCCGAATACTTCATAAAAGTTACGCCGCTTCACAGTTCCTACTAAATCAACATTTCTCAATTTTTTACATACAACTCACTCTGTTTTAATTACATTAGCTTAAAATTCCGAGACTTATAAGGCGAAATAAAGGGACATAGAATTTATAATACTACAAACAATAAAATTTCTTCATCTTTTAATTAGTTTGCATAACGCAGATATATTTTTCAGGCACAAATTGAGAATATTGATGTGGCATGGCATTTAAGATTTCGAGATCTGACAATGTAAAATACTTAATTCATTACCTGATTGAAATTGTACGTGTTCTTTGTCCTTACTACAGAGGCTGTTCACACATTTTTGAGACAATGTATATTGTATTCGTCGGAAAGCACAAAAATCCATAGGTGAAACATCGGGAGATTTAGTAGGGATATCAGTGAAGGGTATGGCCTTGATACCGGTTTTTTGTTCCATTTCTTTTATGAAATTTACAGTGGATTTTGATGTGCGACTGCTAGCTTTGTCTTGGGGGAGTTTCACAGATTGATGGCACTGTGGATAAAACGATGGTATTTCATTCAAACAAATTGGCGATAAAATATGTTCCTGGTAGTATTTGGAGTTAATCGTGACATTTTTTTCCACTCTCTTTATTTTTAACTTGCCATTATATGAAAAACCAGCAACAATCATGAATCCCTTAGAAGAACTCTCTGTCGATTCTTTGAACCATGTACTTAAATTTTTTCTCCCCTTTTATGATAATAAATGGCTCTTAAAAAAAGAGCTGTAATCATTTAAATGCACCCATGATTCATGTATTGTGACAATTTTTTTCCATTTTTCTTTGGATAAGTGTTTTTCATATAGAATTCGGCAGCGTGTCCTGCGTTCAGCGGTATGCTTTGGAGAAAGACGATGCACATTGGGTTTTTTCGCTTTCTTAAGATTTAAATCAATGTGTGTGTGTGTGTGTGTGTGTTTAGCATTTTGTTTACAGTGGACACAAAGCATTTAAATGATTTTGCAACTGTCCTTTGACTAGGGGGATTTTGTTTTAACATTAAACAACGTACCTTTGCAATAGTCGAAGATGTCCGCTTCTTCCTTGGATACTTGTTTGGAATTTTTGTCCCACTTGAGGCTCCAATTTGACGTTATTTTCCTTTCTTGTTGACAATATTACCTATCGACGCTTTAGATATCACAAACGAATGACTCTCACATCGTTTTGGGATAACGGAATATGAATATTTCTCTTCGGAAAGAGCATAAATATAGCCTTCGAACCACTGCTTCGTTAAAAACGCCATCTATATAAATAAGAATGGAGTGTTTGTTTGTACATTCAATATTTTCGACCCATTTCAAGTTTTCTATCCGTTTTGGACCCTTCTGATGCCGAATCCGCCTTTTTCTCGTTTGGTGTCTGTCTGTCTGTCCGTCTGTCTGTCTGTATGTTGTGCCCTATACACGTCCACGCGGTTTAAGATATTTTCATGAAAATTTGCATACACTGAGTACTTATCTTCATTTAGTGAGTGGCATTGGTTGCGAAAGTCTGTCTGTCCGTCTTTCTGTTCTATGCTCGATTTTGTGTTTGTGTGTTTGTGTAGACATCACATGAATTGTATTCCAGATATTTGATTGCATTGTATTTTATTTTATACATTATCTATTAGTTTAGTGAATGCAATATTAAACATTTTTTTATTGTTATATTTAGTTGAGTTTCATGCTAAAACACCTGAGTAAGTATACTTAAATCAACCATAATTTGGTAGTTTTGGAAAAATTGGAATGTCTATTGAATATGACGATTACTTCGATTGTTTTACCAGTACTGCTGAAAAAGTAATTATTCTTCAAAATTTTTTTTTTTTTTATGGAATTTCATCTCTGATACTTCATTTATTTCGAGACTTATTTTTATTCTTTGCGCAATGAAAACGATTTCCGAATATTTGGGACAGACGATATTTTTCATTGAATCGAGAATGAACAAGATCGCGAGAGCAGTGATATTTTTTCTGGTTCTTTCGCTCTGAATTAATTTTACATTTCTAAATTTTGTACACTTTTAGTTGTAAGTTGTGGCAACTGTGCGAGATCAAGGGATAAAATTGAATCACAAATTAATATCTTTAGAACAATTTTTTGCGACATCTTTTATTTTGTTTTACTTCGCTGTTTCCTGTTTTAAATATTTATTATTTTAATAAATGTGTTTTCCTTCTCATCACACGCAACAGCACCACAAAGCATTAGACTTAAAAATGTTAGATAAGTCAGTATAAATTTCCAGTAAATTTTAAGTGTAGTTATGCCGTTATTTAAAGAATAATGCCGTTATTTAAAGAATAATGCCGTTATTGAAAGAATAATAATGTTTTTTAATCCAAACTGGAACTATTTCCAACATTAAAAAATTCGTTATAATAATGACAGAAGAAGATTGCAAAAGTTCACAATGTCGCATACCGGAGGCAAGAGTGCCACAAATAAAAAAATATTGTTTTGTTGACTATGAGTGCGAGAGCACTCGCCGTAAATAGTAATTTTAATTAATTGAGTTGAACATGAAAAGAACTTAAGAAAGGGAATTCAAAATCTTCCTATAAATCGTCTTTTATAGTAGTAACCTTAGTATCACCTTTCGTCATTTTGTAGCTTTGTCATACAGCAATTGTGCGATGTATGTGAAATGTATTACATGAATGGATATGCATGTGTAGGATTTGTGTCCAAAGTAAGTTGTAGAAAATATAAAGATGGCGAATGATGTTAAAATAAATTTTTATTCTACAAAAAACGTAAGTCATTATATATTTTGATTATCTCTTCAATTTAGAGTAAACCAATTCAAACCGAGTAAGGTCGGATATTTTGCTAGTTTTGAATAAAAACAAACCTCTCAAGCCGCAGACGATAATTTTGACTTTTAAAAACATACTACAACTGCAATTATTTCTTTTGCAGCAAACGATTTTTTATTACTGCTAACCAAACTCGTCTCAAAATGTGCGAACAGTCTCTGTATAATCTATGAAAGTTAAAATAAATTTACGATACAATAATTTAAAAAAACACATTAATCGCATGGCAATAAAGATACTCTATAATTAAAAAAAATTGCGCATCAAGAAGGAGTTGTGCCGAGCTCGATCAACTTGAAAAGGCGCTGACTTTTGACGTATACGGGTCCCGTATCCAACTGTGTCCTGACGACAACCGCAGAAGTGTCTGGAGACGTCCAGGGCAACGTGAGGATCCTGTCCTTACTATTACCCAAATGCCCAAAACAGGGCGTTATGGTCTGGGAGGCCATCTTTTTTGATAGACGGACCCCTTTGGTAGTCATTTTTGGCACACAGCGGTATGTAGACGACATTCTACGACCGGTTGTGTAACCGTTCCTTTTGCGACACCACGGACTTACTTTTCAACAAGATAATACCTGGTTGCACACGGCACGTGTTGTTATGAATTGTCTTCAAGCTTTGCCAACACATACTTAGCCAGCTAGGTCTCCTGATCTCTCTCCCACAGAGGACATTTGGTACGTTATGGGAAGGCGATTGCAACCATACCGGAATGTTGACAATTTCTCCCGACGGTTGGATACAATTTGGCAAGAAATTTCGCAGGACACCATCAGGGAACTATTTCAGTCTATAGTACGCCGGGTGACAGCTTGCATCCAGGCCAGAGGTGGGCCAACGCCTTTTTGACTTCCTCCCTTTGTAACGGTCAAACTCTGAAATAAATCATTCGATTCTTTCCTTTCGGGATTCGAACTCACAATCCTTCGGTTGCTTGTCCGTTGGTCTTGTAACCCGGTTACAACGGCCCCTGTTTTCAGGACATTTGTCGCAGTGCGTGGAGTTGCATGTTGTTCTCTCCGCATCAAAATTCGTCGATATTCATCTGGAGATTCAATTGCGTCTCGCCAATTGTCACGACTTTGACTTAGGGATGCGACATCAATGTCGATGTTTTTTGTTTTTAACATCGATGTATTAGAGCCGATGTTTTTGTAACATCGATGTTTACACTTATCGATGTTTTTGCTTTGTCGATGTTTTATTTTTAAGTGAAAAAGTACCATTATAAAAATTAAAAAATAACTAATTTTTTATAATTAGTAAATTGAACATACTTTTAGACCAAATTCAGACCAAAAGTCGATGTCTTCAAAACTTCTATGTTTTATAAAAAACATTGTTGTATTTACCATCGATTTATTGGAGTCAATGGAACATTACATCACGAAATTTAACATCCATGTTTTTACGTTGTCGATGTTTTATTTTTGAATAAAAAAAGAACCATAGCAAGAATTAAGAAAAATAACCGTGCAACTAAGTATTCGTCAGTGGCGGAAACATCCGTTCCATAAAAAAGAGTTTTTTCCCTAACTGGTTTGATAGTTAGTGAAAAAAGAAGTCGGCTTAAGTTGGAGATTGTTAACAAACTTCTTTTTTACAACTTGTAAATAACAAATATTGGGGCAGGTAATAATTATAGGCCCCAATATTTTAAACTTACAGTAAATAAAAAATAAGTTTGTTATGTTTTCCCACCATAAGTTGATAAATAATTAATAATAACTTACAATAATTATTGTTATGTACCTACCTAATTATACTCATAGTTGGTTGTATCTATGTCAAATTGTTGTAAATATTATTTTCTTTTATATTATTCATTTTGAAAATAAAAGATTTGTTAATTGTTGTTATTAATTTTTTGGTTTTGACAGTTAAAAAAATCTTAGTTTTAAATTAATAAACACGGCAAACGACAAATTAATTCCCCCTTCAAAAAACATTAATGTTTGTGGTTACTAAACCAAATTTAAGAAATTGAGGGAGGGGAGTTTAAATATACTGATGTTTATAAACATCGATGTTTTAAAACATCGATGTTTTTTGGTCGATGTATTTTCAACATCAATGTTTTTTGGTCGATGTATTTTCAACATCGATGTTTTAATTTGAACATCAATGTTTTAAAACATCGATGTTTTGTTATCGATGTCGCATCCCTACTTTGTCTGCGTCATCGATTTCTATTTGTTAAATAAATCCCACAAAATCCACAGAAACTAGTTTCTGCCATTAAAGTGGCAATAACTGGCAAAAACCCAGAAAATAACTATTTGATGTGATAAAAACGAATTTAAGTACAACAAATAGCAGAGAGGAATGCATTTTAAAGTAAAACAAATTCAGTTATAATGTTAGTATTTATATTTATTCAAAGGTTACATCGCAACAAATTCATCATTCAAGTTCACCTTTTCCACGAAGTATTCTATAGCTGCTGTTTTCAAACCCAGACAATTTCTTATTTCGTTTATTTCGTTGTGAATAAACGAAAAGTTTGAGAATATGCTTTCAATCGCAGAACTTGCAGGCAATATCATCTTTATAAAAACAAGAGTTATGAAATCTTCATTTACAATTGTTGTCTTTAAACTAGACCACCATGTAGAAGCTGAAACATTTTCTAAGACTTAATTGGAGTAATGTGTTTCAGGAAAAGGAGATGATTTTGCTTGAAATGCTATGATTTATGGCACAAAATTTGGGTTGATGTCATTAAGTAATTCCCTAGCACTTTCTTCTTGATCATGTGACAATTTTGATCCCATAATTTTGGATGAAGCATATAAGCTAGCATATGATGTTGAGTTACTGCCTGATTAAATCTACTTATAACCTTTCTTTGGTTAGTTTCCATGAGATTATCATCAGCCGTTAGTGTTAACCAAATTTCACAAGCATCTGCAATAGAACAGTCATGCAACAAAAGACATAACAGCATTAATGCTGTTATGTCTTAACTATTAACACATAGATGTCAACAAACTACATTCAAACTTTATTTTTGACATACTGGCTTCCTTTAATAGTGTTGCCAACTCTATGCATGGAAAAACCAATAATTATGGTAGGTCTAGGTCTAAGTTATAAATAATGTGACATCCTAACGACAATTTTTTTTTTGCGATAAATCTTTCATATACTCCAAATTTTGTTTTAATTATTGTAATATATTTTTATTATTAATAATTAATTAGTACCGCCACACATAGGCGGAGAGAGAGAGAGAGAGGAATCCTTGGTGAAAACAAAAGCTGACTGAAGTGGATAAAAAATTGGGGTTTCTTTTCCCCCTCTCCCCTATTAATAATGAAATAAAATTACGTCATGTCGTCTGTTGATGAAAAAAGGCTCTTCGTTTTTAATTAGAAAATATAAATTCAATATTTTTCTTTCATTTATTCAGACAACACCAACCAGATATTGTTGTATGTGTCTTGTTGGCCAAAGTAGGTAGTGGTCCGTGCCCCCCTTATGACTCCACTGCTGCCACGTACCGTTTCTGCTATTGTAAAAAATTTGCCTTGTTGTTTCTGCCAGTTATTGCCATTTTTTACCGGTTTAAACCGGTTATATTCAGTTTCTGCCGGCAGAAAGCCATCCCTGCTTTGTACACGACGATCTTGGGTTGGATTCGAACATGCAATCCTTCAATTGCTTGTCCCGTTAATCTTCCGACCCCGGCTACAGTCCCCCCACTCCCCCATTCAGGACATCTATCGCAGTATGTGTAGTTCCATCTTGTCCTCACCACATCAAAATTCGTCGATATTCATCAGGGGATTCAATTGCGACTCGTCAATTGTCACGATTTTGGCTGCGTCATCGATTTCCATTTACCAAATCAATCCCGCTACTAAATGAGCGAGTGAGAAAGGCGGAAACAACTAGTCTATATACATTACACGTAGTCTATAAACACACCATTGTGCTGCCTACCCAACATAATTTCCTGCTCTCGGTGACTTATGGCGTCCTGCACTCCGATCCAGAAACTGTCGTCTGTTGCTGATGTAATCCTTGGACATCTAAATCCACGTTCTTTGGAGATCCTGCGATAATGGATCCAAAGACTCTCCCAGCGTTCCCGTTTCGATAACATTGAATTGTTTCGTAACGTTGAAGGCCGCAGTAGCACGGTTAGAAGAGTAGTAATCGGAGGACTGCAAGTTTGAATTAAACCTGACCGTTGTGTACAAAGGGGCTGGTGAGCGTTAACTCTGTAGGTGTTCTCACGACGTTCATCCTGCGATAATGAATCCAAAGACTCTCTCAGCGTTCCCGTTTCGATAACATTGAATTGTTTCGTAACGTTGAAGGCCGCAGTAGCACGGTTAGAAGAGTAGTAATCGGAGGACTGCAAGTTTGAATTAAACCTGACCGTTGTGTACAAAGGGGCTGGTGAGCGTTAACTCTGTAGGTGTTCTCACGACGTTCATCCTGCGATAATGAATCCAAAGACTCTCCCAGCGTTCCCGTTTCGATAACATTGAATTGTTTCGTAACGTTGAAGGCCGCAGTAGCACGGTTAGAAGAGTAGTAATCGGAGGACTGCAAGTTTGAATTAAACCTGACCGTTGTGTACAAAGGGGCTGGTGAGCGTTAACTCTGTAGGTGTTCTCACGACGTTCATCCTGCGATAATGAATCCAAAGACTCTCCCAGCGTTCCCGTTTCGATAACATTGAATTGTTTCATAACGTTGAAGGCCGCAGTAGCACGGTTAGAAGAGTAGTAATCGGAGGACTGCAAGTTTGAATTAAACCTGACCGTTGTGTACAAAGGGGCTGGTGAGCGTTAACTCTGTAGGTGTTCTCACGACGTTCATCCTGCGATAATGAATCCAAAGACTCTCCCAGCGTTCCCGTTTCGATAACATTGAATTGTTTCGTAACGTTGAAGGCCGCAGTAGCACGGTTAGAAGAGTAGTAATCGGAGGACTGCAAGTTTGAATTAAACCTGACCGTTGTGTACAAAGGGGCTGGTGAGCGTTAACTCTGTAGGTGTTCTCACGACGTTCATCCTGCGATAATGAATCCAAAGACTCTCCCAGCGTTCCCGTTTCGATAACATTGAATTGTTTCGTAACGTTGAAGGCCGCAGTAGCACGGTTAGAAGAGTAGTAATCGGAGGACTGCAAGTTTGAATTAAACCTGACCGTTGTGTACAAAGGGGCTGGTGAGCGTTAACTCTGTAGGTGTTCTCACGACGTTCATCCTGCGATAATGAATCCAAAGACTCTCCCAGCGTTCCCGTTTCGATAACATTGAATTGTTTCGTAACGTTGAAGGCCGCAGTAGCACGGTTAGAAGAGTAGTAATCGGAGGACTGCAAGTTTGAATTAAACCTGACCGTTGTGTACAAAGGGGCTGGTGAGCGTTAACTCTGTAGGTGTTCTCACGACGTTAATCCTGCGATAATGAATCCAAAGACTCTCCCAGCGTTCCCGTTTCGATAACATTGAATTGTTTCGTAACGTTGAAGGCCGCAGTAGCACGGTTAGAAGAGTAGTAATCGGAGGACTGCAAGTTTGAATTAAACCTGACCGTTGTGTACAAAGGGGCTGGTGAGCGTTAACTCTGTAGGTGTTCTCACGACGTTCATCCTGCGATAATGAATCCAAAGACTCTCCCAGCGTTCCCGTTTCGATAACATTGAATTGTTTCGTAACGTTGAAGGCCGCAGTAGCACGGTTAGAAGAGTAGTAATCGGAGGACTGCAAGTTTGAATTAAACCTGACCGTTGTGTACCAAGGGGCTGGTGAGCGTTAACTCTGTAGGTGTTCTCACGTTGGCGTGTTGTGGAAGTCTGGAGAATGGGGTGCCGGATCAGGTGAGACCTCGTCATATGATCGTGCTTCAAAATTACGTGGTGTTGTCCTCGGATATTTTCCTTCGGGGGTAGAATCCAGACCATCGCCAATAGCCCGTTGTGTTACTCCACTGCGGCAGAAGTTCAACTACCTACCGTATAAATATTACCAGAAAATAGATTTGCATAATAGCTATAAAAGGGTTATTTTTTAAAGACTGTCTCACCCAAGCGTAAGTTTTGACACTGGCATTGCTCGAACGCTTCCACGTAAATATCATATGCTCTAATTTCACCTAATTAATATTTGACTTGTATAAATCATGAATGTACTGAAAGTTTTCTTCTAAGTCAATAAAAAGATCACTATTCCACTGTGCCATTTTATTTGCACTTCAAAATGTAAGCGAATTCAAATGGACAGAATACGCTGGAGAATACGATTCCGATTTCTGGAATAAACATTGACTGTTTCATAAATATTTACAGAAGAGACTCAAGGGTAAATCTAATCTCCAAATGTATATATATTCTCGCTGTAAAACATTATCTAGGCTAGTGTAGACGCAAGAACTAGAATTATCTGAAACCTCCTGCCAGTTTTACGTAAGTGAAATAGGTATGGTGAAAAAATTAGTTACCTATGAAAATATAATCCTAGAGCATTACAAATTTATGGAAAAAAAATAGTTTTGTTGAGCGACAAACCCATTGATTAGCATACACAATTACTACACATTTCCTATTCACAGAAGGGATTTTCAATTTTCCATTAGTATTTAAATGTAGTGTTTTCATCATGTTTGAAAGTCACTGATTATTGCGCTACTTTTTTATTTACAAGTTCTAAATGGTGCTGACTTTGTTTTTATAATGGTATACTCATAAAATCGTCGTCTAACAAGTAAAACAAATTAAGTAAAATTTTTTTGAAGGTTAGTGTTGTGAGACAAAATTCTTTACAGTTGCTAAAGAACTTTGCTTAATTTTGTGGAATTTACTGTTAGCAAGCTGAATAAGTTTTCTTTGAAATTTTTGTATGTAAGCTTATTTTTCATTAAGAATTTACTAGGCCGTCATATTCGTAATCTTTTTCAGTTTATATTTTCCTAGTTTTTTTGTTCTGGTACTTTGTATTTTTCTTGTTTTTATTATGATCCTTTTCTTTTCTAGGTTTCATTGTTCTAATAGTTTGTATTTTTGTCCTTTTTGTTCTTATCTTTTATATTTTCCAGTTTTTTAATCTGATCATTTGTTTTTCTAGTTTTTTATTCTGGCCATTTGTATTTTTTTTTCAGATCGTTTGAATTTTTTTAGTTTTTTTTTTGTTCTGATCGTTTGTATTTTTCTTGCTTTTTTTGTCTTTTGATTGTTTGTATTATTATTGTTTTTAATTCTGATAATTTGAATTTGTAGTTTTCTTTATCATATGCATTTTTAATTTCAATTTTTGTTGACATTTTTAAGTATTAGAATTCCGGTTATGATTCTCAGGTTTTTAGGTTGCTGTTATACCTGGACACTTTAAATGTTCTTGCAAAAAGGCAAATAAACTTATTTAGAAAATTTATTACAATATTTTCGAATTCATTACTTTTTTCATTCTCTTTTGAAGATATTGACCACTAACTTGATTCCAAGTATTCATTCTTTTATATAGATCAACAAATATTTTAAAGTTATCTTTTATTTCTTTATAATAAATATTATTGATGTGTCTAAAACTACAATCAAATTACACCCCCATAGCAATGAGTTTAGTTTTTCTAAACCAGAATTTTACGTTTCACTAAGTAATTTTTTTCTCTTCTTAAAGATTTGATTTCTTCTTGTGAAATGTACTCAACATATACATACAAAATGAATAAATGTACGTTATTTTTGTTACAATTTTAGTAATAAATTGCTATAGAAATTCATAATCATAATGAAAGTACTGAATGATTGATAAATAGAGTAAACAAAAAGGTTAATAAATATTTGTTAAGATGATTAAACTACAATTTTCGCTTTACAATTCGCGCATAACTAGAATTTCCGCCTTCATTTTCTGAGACATATATTTTTGACTGTTTTCACCGTGTAAACCTACGATATATTCTGTCAAAACATATTTAATATTTGATAATTAATAAACAAAGTACAGCACGATTGATATTGAAAGTAATTAGAACAATGTTGGACTGAATTAATATGCTCAAAGCATCTGCTAAAACCTTTTTCTGATCTGCCTAATTCAAACATCTGAAATTAGTTTTTCGTATTTTTCTACGTCTCATTTGCGAAAATAATGCCTTAATCTATTAGAAACCACCATATTTGAATTGCTAGATTATACACAGAACGGCTCGTTTGTATTTTTTATTCTAGAACTATACGTCTGTTTCTACATAACACTCACAACGATAGCGCATTTTTAAGTTATAATAAATTACGTTAGTTTCGGTTATTGCATGATTATAGAATCAAATTAGATGGAATGGTACGACAAAAAATATGTATATGAGATATAATAAAAAATGTATATTGCATTTAATGGGAATATGACAACTTAATTATAGTAAGTATGAAATTCTTTTTATTAGAATGAAAAGAAATGTCATGATCACGGTAGATATTTAGTTATTTTAATAAGCTTCGCACTGTAACAACATAACGGTGCATTGGCGCCGTTCCGGTATCAATCCCCGAGGGTAAGATCGAAGAACAACACCTCGTAATTGTGATCCACGGTCAGATACCGCAACACCTGAGCTGGCACCATATCTTCCAAGCTTCCACCACACGCCAACGTGAGGACATTTAAGGCCCTGGCAGATTTGACGTGCACCACCCTTTCGTGCACGACGGTCTTTGCGGATATGGCTATACGGATATGGCTATACGGATATGGCTATCACGGATATGGCTATAAAAGAAATGGAAGAATTAGATTTTCTAAATTTTTATCTTTCGTTTATGTGTGCTGTGACCAAATTCTTACTTCATACTGTAGGATATTATCATGGCTCTCTGAAAAGGTCTGGAACTAATTGATTAAATTTACAATTTACGCTGATCGATAAACGTAATTTAAATTCAATTAAATATACAGAATATCACATAAAAACGCAACTTCAGCGTCGTGTCAACTTGAATGCGTCTTTAAAATAGGAAGAGTACTGCGGGCTCATGCACGAAAAGTCGAGAGTTATAACTAACTGCTGTGCCTTATGATTTCAGAACCAAGAAAAGACTTTTAGAATATAAATACAATGTCGTTAAGACAAGGAATGTCCTTACCTGACTTGACCTTCCAACCGAATAAGCAGGCACACTGAACGCGGGAAGGGGGGGGGGTCCCCAATTTGTCGTAATTCTACTGTGCTGGGCAAGTATTGGGCATGTGTAACTTTCGATTGCGTGGAGTCAGTACAGCGTACGTAGTGTCATTCGTAAGCTACCAAACTACGCTACTGTCACCGACCTTCAATAAAGTTATCCTCCAGCAAAATCAAATTCCACCTTGATAATTCAAACTTTAAATTAATTGTTGAATACTCCACTATAAACAATCGTTACAACTTTCTACGTCTGTTTTATTCACTCCACAATCCACTATCAGGTCCAATTATTGATGTCAAAACAACGGTTTGTGTCCTCGACAGAATCTACCAATTATTTTAAAATACTTAACAAATATGTTTGTAACTTGTTGTAAGCCAGTTGATAAATTGTTAAGAAAATGCGATATTTTTGAAGCTTACTATGACAAATGTGACAAATTCCTAAAAGCTCGCGTGTTGTAACCGATCTATTTGACGTCATCATTTACTAAACCTCAGATCAACGTCAAGACCATAAGGGGTTTTGGTTAAGATTCTTTTCCAGATATATGGGAAAGAAGACATGTGCGATTCAGTTTTCTAAGAATTCTTGATCTGTATTTTCACTCTGGGTATAAACCGGAATTAAAGTTACCCAGATAGCAGATTATCGGTAAGGAAAAATAGGATTTCAGATGATGGTACTATATCCCTTGTTCCTTAATTTTGTTAGAGTTGCAGTCAAAAATATTTCTCGGAAAGGATGTTTTTAGTCTCACACCGAAATGATTAAAAATATAAGAAGTTCTTAAAAATAAAGTCGTCATCTGAGAGTGGTTCAAAATTATGAGGCGTTGTCCTCGAATGTTTTCCTTCTAAATTGATCCCGGACCTTCACCAATAGATTGTCGTGTTTCTCTAGTGAAACGTTAATTAACTACTAACTACTTACTTACCAATCCGAGGTTCACTATATTTCAATGTAAAAGAAATATATATTTTACTGTAATTAATTGCTCTTGCAATTTTTTATCGTGATTTAAAAAAAATACTTTCAATATCATTAGTGCCAACAAGTATTTTTGTTACCAATATATTAACAGTGAAATCACAGCATTTATATGCATATATACACTACCTTACAATAATGGATCGGACACCAGCGGACTTGCATAAAATACAAGTATCTGTTTGGGGTGTTTTTCGTGGTATGGCCTAGAACCGTTGCATGTTGTTACTGGTCAATTGAACGCTGACTCCTACATGACCATTTTGGACAATCAGGTTCTTCCTACGCTCTGGCAATTTTATGGAGTGGACGAATATTATTTCCAGGATGACAACGCTCCATGTCATGTTGCAGCCTCTGTCAAGCAGTGGTATCAAGATATGAATATAAGACGTCTTCCCTAGGCTGCTCAGAGTCCCGACCTAAACCCCCGTAGAAAATTGGTGGGAAGCGTTAGAGCGACGCTTACAGGCCAGGGAACCCCGTTCGAAATCTACAGCTGAACTGGCGACATTATTGCAGCAGGAATGGACACATATACCCATAGCTGTGCGTCAAACCCTCGTTGAAAGTATGCCCAAAAGGGTTGCTAGTGTAATTGCAGCACGTGGGTGACCACTCCCCCCCCTTCCCCAATTAAAGCATGTATTCTTTCCCTAATACCATCATTTGTGACTGTCCGGTACATTATTGTAGGGTACTGTATATATTCTAAGTATTGGGCTGATCCAAAAGTTCGTCCCGTTTTTGGCACTTGATGGCATTGCATCTCTAAACCTAAGTGCTGTATACTTCACCCGTGTAAAGTTTTAGCGATGTTTGAAAGAAGTAATTTCAGTAAGTAATGAAAAAAAATTTTGTTATTGAACGTTTATTAAGCACTGAAAATTCCAGAAAATAAGAGACATTTTTGATTGATGCTTTATCCTATTTCTGTAAAGGTAAGAATGCTTCGCAAACGCAAAAGAAAAATATGTGTTGAGAAGGATGATGATGCCACTGACGATTCCACGTGCCGTAAATGGTCCGGTAATGGTAATGGTAGTTTTTAGTTAACGTCGTACTAGAGCAAAACAACGGGCTATTGACGACGGTCCGGGATCAGTCCCTTAAGGGAAAGATCCAAGGAAAACACCTCATAATTTTTAACCACGGTCAGATGAGTAAATGGTCCGGAAAGTTTCGTCACTTAGATGAATTCTTCGCTAGAAACCTCAGAACTGCATGAGAGCAAGATGATGCAGCTACGGGATTTTTGTCAAAAAAACGGAATGAACTTCTGCATCAACACAATATAAGCAATTAAGAAAGTATTTCGCTGATGTTATACCAGGGTCTGCTAGTGTAACTTTAACTGCAAATAACATGCAATTAACGAAAAATTTAATTTAAATTTTTAAATAAATTTGTATATTGTGTCTCATACACAATAGTATGGCATTTGAGAGCAACCCGGTGGAAATATTTGGAGAAAAGGAAACCAAAGATGTATAAAACTTCACTTTAAAATTTATACGAATAGATAGCAATGTTCTCATTGTAAGAAAACTTAATGCAGAATATAAACTCGTTATATGACTAGATAAACTATTCTATTAATTATATTCAATATTGTGCAAAAATGTAATTAGTTCATATTCAATATTGCAATAATGTAATTAGTTCATACTCAATAATTTCATTATAACTGAAACTCTGATTAGGAAATAACACTAAATTAATATATAAATTAAGTATTTTCGGTAAAATTTCGCTGATCTTCATAATTTAAACGCTTTTTTAGCAATAAAATTAATATCCAAGTATGTAATGTATGAAATTAAGGTAGATATACTGGTCATGCACACTTTAAAAGAGAAATTTTAAAAATTATCGTGAATCCCATCATTAATTTTGATTAGGGATCTTAACAAATCGATTTAGTTGTTAGCAAATTTTTTTTTAAATCTTATTCTGCTTACTAAATAGTTAATTTGTTTTATTTTGCATAAAAATATTTTAAAATTCCGATAGCTAATATTGCATTACTAAAGACACTTTGAATTTAAAAAAATGCAGTATTAGACCCTCTTTAGTACCAGTAATAGACTAGTGATATATATATATATATATATATATATATATACACACAGTCCAGTCACATGAATGTGACCACCACCTACTTTCGACGTCAACGTGAAATAACCAATCACAAAAGGCAGGTGGCAGCACATTGCAGTGAAGTGTATATAAAGGATGTCCTAGGGCATCGGAAAACATTTCAATCGTTGGCGTAATGCAGAAACGTAGCGATTTATCCGACGTCCGAAAGGGCATGATTATTGGCTTTCGGGCCAAGGGTGGAAGCATTTCGGAAACGGCTAATTTTGTGAACTGTTCGCGTGCCGCCGTGGTAAAAGTATACCGTGCATGGCAAAATGGCACTATCCAAAATCAGCGGCGTGGCAAATGTGGCGCACCACGGGCTATAGATGACAGAGGCGAACGAAGGCTACTGAGATGCGTTCGGGCGAATAGACGTGCAACTGTTGAGCAACTGACCACCCAGATGAACCAATGGTCTACCAAGAGTGTATCCTCAACAACGGTTCAGCGAACGTTGCTGCGCATGGACCTCCGCAGCAGACGCCTGGTTAATGCACCTATGCTGACTGCTGTTCATCGGCGACGAAGGCTGGAATTTGCAAGCCAGTACTGTAACTGAACGTCCACAGAGTGGCGACAGGTGGCTTTTTCCGATGAATCCCGTTTTATGCTCCATTGGACAGATGGACGTTGGCGTATACGGCGGGAAACGTCTGAAAGCAAACACCCAGCAACAATTGCCGGAAGGATCCAGGCTGGAGGAGGGAACATTATGGTTTGGGGAATGTTTTCCTGGCATTCACTGGGTGCACTCATCGTCAGAAACCTAATTGACTCTCTTTCTGCACGTCTCGCAGCGGTCCGCTCTGTCAAAGGTGGTTATTCTGGCTTTTGACAGGTGGTCACATTAATGTGACTGACTGCATTGTATATATATATATATATATTCTTAAACAATTTTTACTTGAACAACAACCATCAACATTAAGCAAACTTTAATATTTATGTAGTATCGTTATTTTAAACCCATGAATTAAAACAGAAAAATCATAGACTTAAATAAAATTGACTGAAGTACTTTTCAATGCTTATGGTGATTTTTTAAGCAAAACTAAGAAACAAACACTTTTAAATCAATTTTTTATCTGACATCTTCCATACTGCTTTCAGATTTAATCAATCTACTCAGCTTCATTTTCCGAAGGCGAAATTTCTCTTCGTTCCACGTTTGTCACACCATAAAACCACGTTCGACCAGGACGATCATTTAAAAATAAATTTTAAGTTTTAAATTTTTTAATAAGCTGGACAGTATCCAATACATTGTCCTTACAGATTGAGAATCCAGCTTTTTCTACTGATTCTCTCCAATCAGAAATTATTTGTTGTTCATCAGCACTCAGTGTTGAAGGCGGCCCTTTTCTCGGTGTATTGGCGAATCCCCTTTAACTTGATACATTAAGGTTATTCGTGGCATAACGTGATATTTAGCAACAGTTGCTATTGGGGCACCATGATTGACGTCACTAATGGCATTTGACATATTTTCTTCTGGATATTTCCAGACTTTTTTCTGACGTAGAACCCATGGCGATTATCTAAAAACAAAATAAATAAATAAATATATGATAATACCTTTAATGGTCTGCAAAAAGCCATTAAGTGAATTTTTAAACAGTTGAAAGATAAGCGAGAGGGGAGAGGAGAAACCACAAAGAAAAAAGGAATAAATTTTATCCATGAACCTGTATTAGACATGAGGATGCATCAGAAACAGACACGCGTGTATATTACTAATTCATTTGATAAGAATTAAATAAAACTTTCACTGATATTATTATTCTTGATAAATTGCTAAACCATCAAAGGCATAGATTAAAGGAAATTAAAATAATGAACTGATTCAGTATTAAACATGGGTGTCGGTTGTTTGATACTTAATTAAACACAAGAAACACATTCTGCACAGTTTAACTAAGAAATGGCAAAGTGATGTTTAATGAATTATAAATATTCCAAAATATGAATCGAATTTCAAATTTACCTCAAATAGAAAAGTGATAAAGAAATTCCACTTGAACAGACACCAAGCTTAGCCCCATCAGGAAATCAACTACCAAGCAACCATTATGATATTATTGCACATATGGTTCAGGCATCACCATACTAAGTGTGTTAGCTGCAAACCTATTTGTACTTTCACTCTTTAGAAAGCATGTAAAGCCTATCTTTTTGCTTCTGAATAAAAAATATGCCGGTTATTAGTACACTGTCTGTTACTGGATACATATGAAAACAATGAGTGAGAAAAGAATATATAAAATCAAGCTTAAACGCAGCTTTAGATAATGTACAAAAATATAATAAAAGAGTGAAGTCTTAAGGTTTATAGTCGTATATACTTTAGAACACTTTATAATTTTAAGTATATATATATATATATATATATATATATTCACTAATGATTGTCAATCTATACAAGTCAAATTTGAAATCCATTTGATTAGGTATAGGAGCAAGATAATTTGAATTCATTACTTATATAAGCAAGAACATTTGAACTCATTAGATTTTTTAGCAGGAAAATTTGATATATGAGCAAGAGAATTTGATTTCGTTAAATTTGTGAGCAAGAGAATTTTAATTCATTAGATATATGGGATTAGAACTTTCATACACAAACATTTAAAGATATATCAGCTAATGACTCTAACAACTAGCTTTTTCATTTGTTATGTTTCTTAACTTAAAAAGTATGCTCATTTGATCTTTACAAATTTAGAATACTGGGGGACTCCGCCCCCTGCTCGCTTACGCTCGCCAACCCAAAATGGATCGCCAATATCAAAATTGGTCAAATTTCGATGGACGATATATCCCTTCTAAACCATTTGGAGGATTAATATTAAAAAAATAGCAATGTCTCGATACAATATAAAGCTTTTATTTCATAGTCACGCTACGTGAAATTTCTACAATTCACGTATCTAACATGTTCTGCTACAGAGTTTAAGAATTCTATCGGTTCAACGGTGCACCGTCTAAAGAGATTGATACAAATTGGTTCAAGTGACAACAAGATTGTTCGTCTATCATCTTTTAAAACTTTAAAGCCCCTTTAATCCACAAAAATGAGTTTGCGTTTGTGTAACCTGAGAAATGGGATACCTTAACAAAGTTTATTCTGAAGCTCCATTTTTCATGTCCACCGGGAATCGTGCTTAAGTTAGCTGAGTAAGTGGGTTACATTCTACCATAACGTCGTGGAATAGTTACAACATAGGCTTCGCAATTTTAGTTCCTGATGCGAATGCTTAGTTTTTGGCCTTCTCGTAGGATTAAATGAATGGCAGGGAATATTAATTACAAACTGAAGTAAGACAAAAGTGTTAAACGTATCTAAATTGGAAAATAAACTCATTTTGTATCTTAACATATTTTTAAATGCACGAGACTAAACTAGCTATGCATTCTATAAAAATATAACCCAAAATCCTTTTGAGCATATTTTAGGTAGGTTTTCGATTAACGTCACACTGGAGCAACACAACGGGCTATTGGGAATGATCCGGGATCAAACAAGAAGATAATATCAGAGAACCACACCACGTAAGTTTAATACGCGATCGGATGACGAGGTCAACACCTGAGCTGGCACCCGACTTTCCAAACTTCCACACCACAACAGCGTGAGGACATTTGAGGCCAGGACAAATTTAACGTGCACCAGCCCCCTTTGTGCATGTTGTGGAAAATCAATACCAAATTGAGACTGCTTCACACCCTCCAGCTACTAAAGGAATATTCAATGTCACCTTGAATATAGGGAACATGACCTCATACTTAGGCAGGCTGATGGACTTCCATCGCAAAGTTTTTGCATGCGGGCATGGATTCATTGACAGAAATGTTTCCTTGGTGATGTTGATAGGTTAGACGAAGAAGTACGAGAGCCTTAATGTAAACCTTGAACGAAATGAAAAGGACTTAAGGCAGGCCTCGAAATAGATTTTTTAATACAGGTGCACCTCGTGCGCCTAAGTTTTTAAATTAGGTGCACAGGTTATATTTTAGGAGCACATTTAAAAAAACGTAATTTAAGAGTAATGTAATGTAAACTACATTGTTAGTTGGGTATGTTTAGATAGGTTAGTAGTAGATAGACCAAAAATTTTTCAACATCTAAATTCTCCGTCGCACGGCTGTCGCGACAGTCGCTTCCACAGAGCCATCTGGAAAATGTTTCGATCATCGGAAAGTTCTGGTGGCAGTGGCTCAAGTAAACCTTTCTCCTGTATAAACCCGTTACGGCCTAGCTATTTTGTTTTCGCATAGTGTGTATTTAGGAATTTTAATTACGTTCCTTTAGAGCTAGAGAGGTCGATACTAATATATTTTGTTCAAAAATCAAAATAACATAAAACACGTTCACCGCTCTTTTTTTGAAATTTTGGTGCACCGCGTGCACTTAGTATAAAAAATTAGGTGCACAATTTTATTTTCATGTGCACAGTGCACCTGTGCACCCGGGTATTTCGAGCCCTGACTTAAGGTATCTGACTACGTTCGGAGTACTTTTTTTCTCAAGTGATTCAATAGCACTGTTTTTTCTTTTAAAATAAACATTAAAAAAAAAACACATTCTAATTCAGCAAAACTTTGAAAAAAAAAATATTTTTTTCTAAAAATAAATGCCAAAATTGTCTTGTTTTGGACAAAAATTATGTTCACGAAAAACACTCCAATTTTTTCACTCATCACAATACTAACGTAAAACTTTCACTAAGACTCTGAAAAATATAAGCTAGTGGTTGAAGCTGAATATAAGCTAAATTTAATTCTAATCTGAAGATATAAGGGGTGAAAATATAAGGTGAGATATAAGGGTAAAAATTATATGAATTTCTGAAATTTTTCTCTGCAACATAACAACGAAGTGACTGAGATTTTTTTCTATTTAAGATACAGATACAAGCCAGCTTCAGACACTAAAATATACATATAACAATCATAATATCAAAAAAATATATACATTAATTACTTTTTTAGTTATCATTTGTACCGTGCAATGATTTGGTTGAAAACAGCATTCAGAGAAAAAAGGATTTAAAGATTGAAAAGAAATTTTTTGAATACTAATCTTTATTTATTACCTCTAAAAATATATTGGCTGGAACATAGCACAACTACAAATCATTAACTTCTATTTAAATTTTTAAAATCCTACGGGAAACCGAAGCCTGAACCAACTTCCGGTGCTCAAACACTTCTGGTATGAAAGTTAGCATCAAGATTTTTTCACATTGAAATATCTCAACTTCTGTTTTCGTTAGAGACAAAACCAAAACAGTTTTGGAAAGATAAGAGTTCATATTTTAAGAATATTAAATTTAAAAAAATT
Source organism: Metellina segmentata (assembly GCA_947359465.1). Taxonomy (NCBI): domain Eukaryota; kingdom Metazoa; phylum Arthropoda; class Arachnida; order Araneae; family Tetragnathidae; genus Metellina; species Metellina segmentata. The sequence goes on along the minus strand of OX375877.1, from coordinate 116,733,444 downwards.
CGAAATTTTGGTCAAAAATTGACTTTTTAACGTAGTCAGATACCTTCACGACGAAAATTGTGAAGTCACGCCTCATTGTTGGGGAAAAAAAACTCATGCGTCATTGCCTAAAACCAAAGAGAGAAGCCACTGGTGAGAAGGCCTTAAATATTAAAGACAGGAGAAGGACATGACCACAAGAAACAACTAAAAATTCAAAATCAAATTAGAGGAATATTAGCTGTTTTAGCTGGGAGGAGAGGGGGCACATTGCCCGAATTTGTCCTCTTCCAAAACTTTAGCCTCACGCCAAAATGACGGTTATCAAGCTGCGGCTCACTTCTCGCAGATGATCAAGGCAAGAGGCCATTTTACAATTGATACATTGATAATGGATCCTCAGAGCACATATGTTCGGATAAACAAAATTTCATCGGTCTTACACCAACGAAATCAAAAGTTGAAATTGCAAATTCTGAGAAAATTGAAGTTGCTAGGACTGGTGACATAATTTTTAAGCCTACATATGAATGTGGAGAAGGAACTATTTTCGTAAGTAACGTTCAAATGTGCCTAAACATGATGGCAACCTACTTATCGGTTTTACAAGTAGTTTTTTTCGATTGTTTTTTAATTATTCTGCATAGCTTGAAATACAAGTCTAACAAATTACATGGTGGTCCTCCTATCGTTCCCTTCGGCATTGATCCCGGACCATCTCCAATAACCCATTGTGGTGCTTCAATGCGATGGTAATTAAAATTACTACCAAGGAATATTTGGAATCTATATAAATTCTTGTGAGTCATGGTAACTATTCGGAGAGCCGTATTTAACCATTGGGCAAAGTGGCAATTTGAGAGGGCCATATTTGAATTGAAGGCTCGTTGACTCTATCCGGAGGAGTAGTTTAGTTAGTACTAGTTTTATAGTTCTACCTAGTTTTTTAGTAGTACCTAGTTTGAATTGCTAGCGGGACTCATTAAGCCTATCCAGAGGACCTAGTCTGAACTGCGAGCGGAACTCATTGAGCCTATCTAGAAGACCTAGTCTGAACTGCGAGCGGGACTCATAAAGCCTATCCGGAGGACCTGATCTGGACTGCGAGCAGGACTCATTAAGCCTATCCGGAGGACCTGGTCTGGACTGCGAGCGGGACTCATTAAGCCTATCCGGAGGACCTGGTCTGGACTGCGAGCGGGACTCATTAAGCCTATCCGTAGGACCTGATCTGGACTGCGAGCAGGACTCATTAAGCCTATCCGGAGGACCTAATCTGGACTGCGAGCGGTACTCATTAAGCCTATCCGGAGGACCTGGTCTGGACTGCGAGCGGGACTCATTAAGCCTATCCGGAGGACCTGGTCTGGACTGCGAGTGGGACTCATTAAGCCTATCCGGAGGACCTGATCTGGACTGCGAGCAGGACTCATTAAGCCTATCCGGAGGACCTAATCTGGACTGCGAAGTAGACCCCTTAAGCCTATCCTTAGAACCGATTCTGGGCTTTTTTTTTGTGTAAACCCTCTAAGTGATTTCGATAAGACAACTCGTTCATCAAGGTTGTAAGTATTTTGCTAATGACGAGATATCTGGACATTAAGTTATCGCCAATTTTTTTTTGCAGGATGACGAGATCAATATCTGATCAGTTTTTTTTCTAATAGCGAGATTTGTCTTCGAGATATAACGAGATTTGATCTTTTATGCTAATGACGTGAAACCTCGTAGAGATAACCTCGAGAAGAGTAAATGTGTTTCATTTCTAAACAGACAAAATGAAAATATAAGTAGGTAGGTAGGTGTCTTAATTAGCGTCGCTCTGGAGCAACACAACGGACTATTGGCGACGATCTGGGATCGACCCCGAAAGGAAAAATCCGAGGATAACACCACGTAAGTGTGTTCAAAATTACGTGTTGTCTTCAGATTTTTCTCTTTGGGATTGATCCTGGACCGTCTCCAATAGCCCTTTGTGTTGCTCCAGTGCGATGTTAATTGAAAATACCACAACAAATTAAAAAACTTTGTAGAAGAAAATGCAGCTAAGAATTGGTGAAATCGTGATTGAAGTTCCACATCAAAATCATTCACTTTTAGAAAATTAGCTAGGACTTTTGTCTGAAAATATCTTAAGATTTTTCCTCAGAAATAAAATATTTGCATTTCTTGTTATAGAGTCATTATCATAGCCGGGTTTTCAAACGAAAATGCATCCCAAAAGCTAAGCAAATATTATCATGGCTTTTGAGATTGTATAAAAGCACACTTTAAAAACCCTAAATCCCATTTAGATAGGACGTAATTTACGTCATTTTTAAGTGTGGAAAGAGAATTGTATTATATATAAGAGTTTTCATTCAGCCGGTTGACACCATATTTACATAATCCCTTCCTAAATATCAAGTCAACGTTTTCACATATAAAGCAAACCCTTCATCATCCACAGCTCTGAGAGTTTAAATTATAATTTTGTTCCTAAAATGCTCTCTGAGGTTATTTGAATAACATTTTCGTTTTCAACACACAGGAAAGAACTACGAGACTTAAAAGTAATGTTTTCAAAACAGTTTTTAAAGTACAAATTAACTGGTAAACCCCCAAATCAATAAGGTTTGCTAAAATAAAATTTTAAAGTATTTTTAAAGTACAGATTAATTAAGGAACAGAACAATGATGTCTGCTAAAATAAAATTTGAAAAGTATTTCTAAATTACAAATTAATTGATGCGTGTAATAAGATCTGTTAAAATTAAAATTGCCAAAACGTTTTTAAAGTAAAAGTTAACTAATGAACAGCTCAATAACGCCTTTGAAAAAAAATTTGCTAAGTTTGAAATTTTTATTTTGTTTTCACACGCGCGCGCGCGCGCGCGCGCGAAAATAAGATTTGTTATAAAATTAAAATTGAAAGACATGGTTAAATTACAAATAAATGGATCAACAAATTAACAAGAACAGTTAATATAAATTTTGAAAAACATTTGTAAAGTACAAATTAATTAATGAACAGATTGATAAGATCTTTAAAACAAAAATTTCAATACATCTGTAAAGTATAAATTAATTGACGAACCTATCAACAAGAGCTGCTCATGATATATTTTTATTCTTGAACACCTAATTCATTGAAAATTCTGTATTGTTTCAGGATAAAAAACTAACTACTTTTAAGAAATTCTAATTCTTCAATTGGTTTATATTTTTAATGAGAAGGCACACATACGCATAAATTTAATATTAAAACAATTAATTAATATGAATGCCATTTGTTGCTATATTTCATATTTCTTTGTCTGAATTATTAATTATTTATTAAACTTCCTGATAACTTAGTCGTTTCAACTCTAACTTTCTACGTGGCCAAAATAAATAGAAAGGATGTTTTTATCCGGAAGACGTACTGTGCGAGAGGTATTCATTTTGGAAACACATTTTTTTCATAGCCATTAACTTGCTTTTTCCAATAGTCTGACTTAAACAATTATAAATTACGGCTTTTCTAAACTCGATACGGAACATGACTTATTAAATACAAAAAATGATAAAAACGAAAATAATACCGTCAAACATTTAACAAAATAATAAATCTAAACCTGAATCATGTTACAAGGCGAGAAGTTTTAATGGAAATAAGAACTTCTTTAACATACCTGCAGAGAAACAGTTGATATAGCAATAGACTAAAATGAATTAAACAATAAGGTACATAAACAAAGCACTTTCATTAACACTTTAACACTTTATATTCCCTATATCAGTGATTCTCAACCACTGTGCCGCGGCACTTTTGTATGCCGCCAAATTTTAGAAATGTATATAGTAAAAATTATAATGCTTTTTTTTATTACGAGTAAAGTTTGTTTAAATTAAAGAAAAGTACACTGTAAAAGAAAACTGTTGTTTTAACAGTTAAATACCATATTTTTAACTGTTTTTATCTTCAATAACTGACCTTTCATAAAGTGAAATATTCGCCCCAACGTGATGCGATTATCCCACGATAGCTAAAAAAGCTTTAAAAATATTATTACAATTTTCTACATATTATTTGTGTGAATTCGGATTTTCAGTATTAAACAACATAAAAACGAAAAAAAGATCGAGACTGTTAAATGTAGAAGACGATATGAGAGTAGCATTGTCATTTTTACGACTAAATATAAATTAAATTATCAAAAAACATCAAGCTCAAATTTCTCATTAAAAGTATTCTTATTATTACCTTGTAATTAATCACTTAATAAACGTACTGTTGTTTTTGTAGTACATATTATATTAGTTTATTTTACATTCAAAATAACTATCATAAACTATTTTACACAGTGTATTATAAGTAAGTAAACAACTTTTAAACTTATCTTTTTCTTCGTGTGCCGCCAAATTTTGAAATCGTTAAGACAGTGCCGCGACAAAAAAAAAAAACTTGAGAATCACTGCCCTATATGGACACAAGTGTTTAGACACTGCATATGTTTCAGAGCAAGCGCTTTATTATTTTATCTAGTATCGGGTATGCCCTCATTTTCCTTGTACTACAGCTACAACATGTCGACGTCGAGGCATACTTTCCACAAGTTCTCTCTCTGTAAGTCTGGGCAGAAATAGCAACCTCTTGCAAGGCTGTGAGAAGATATTGTTGTGAAGATGGGCGTGCGTGGCGGTGTCGAACTCGTCGCTCCAGTTTGTCCAACAAGGTCTCGGTCGGATTTAGATCGGGGCACTAAGCAGTCCAATCAAGCAAATTCACCTCATTTCCAGGAAACTAGTCTAACACACGTTTTGCAGAATGACATGGAGCTCGATCCTGTTGGAATAAACAACCATCATCGCCGTAGTATTGCCGTAATGTAGGCCGGGCCGAATTCTCCAGAACATCGAGGTACACATCAGCGTTTATGTTATTAGGTACATAAAGCAAAAGGCCAAGTCCTAACCTGGAAAAACAACCACCCCACACTAAGATGGATCCTCCTCCGAATTTCTGCAGTACCTAAATAGTTTTGCCCATGTAGTGCATATCTATACTTTGAAATTTTCAGATGCCCTCTTTTCCTATTCTTGTTATATCAGTAGGAAATTACAAAATGAATAATAATCATCCATGTTGTACTTTTAGGACAGGTTATGTAAAGGAAATAATCGAATATATATAAAACACCCAGTTTATTCCATACTTTTAATACTTAACGCATTACGTATAAGACATTTTTACAGTAAAGTGTTATATGACTAAATTTTGTCATCTCAAAGCCGAAACTCATTACTTGACATCTTTTGTAGACACTAAATGCTTATTTCTATGATGATAATACAGTAAAATTGTATAATTGTAAAATACAGTAAAATTGTAATTCTTTTAAAACATGCTAAACCTACCAAAAAGCTTACTATTTAGTTTTTATCCAAGAACTAATAGTCTTTAAATAGGCGTACAGTAAAACAATATTTTTTTGTCATCAATGAGTTTCATTTCTAGGCTGACGATATGAAATCTTCCATAGATATCAATACACGTTCAAAGTTTTAAGCATTTTAGAAACGGTTTCTTTTTATATTTATTTTCTGCGTATTTTCATAGACCAACTTGCAGAATTTAAGACTTAATAGCGCAAGCCTATGGCTTTAAAGTTCAACAACAGAAGCTGAAACATATCTTCACATGCTCTGCACTCAACGTGAGCACAATCTTTATGACACATAACAGATGTTAAATGTTTATGAGGCACCATTGAAACATTGTTTTAAGATGTTTCGCAGACGCTAACGGTTTGATGTACTATTAAGAAAAGAATATGGGTTCTAGATACGCAGTACAGATGCTCATAATTTGTAACGATTACGCTAAGGGTTTCTGGGTGTAGGTTCACTGAGAATAATTCAAAATGAATCACTCGTACTACTACCCTCCAAGTGGTTATGAAGAGTTATCTCCATCAAGAATTTACCAATCTTGCTCATGACGGGATATCTTGTCATCAAGATATCGCCGATTTTTTATGATTTTATGATCAAGATCTGGTCAGTTTTCTTATAACGAGATATATTGTTCACAAAGATATGGTCAGTTTTTCTATGGGCAAGATACCTCGTCGATACAACGACCAGGAAGTTTAAAAATTTAGATAATCAAATATACAGTAATTTGAAAAAGATTCAATACTTTTGTCAGCTTCCATTCAATTGTTTATATTGTATGTGTACTGGCGACGTGAAAACTGAAGACATTAAAAGTAAACTAGTCAGATATTAGCACTATATGGACAAAGCTATTTAGACACTGCATGTTTTTCAGAAAAAATTACTTATTATTTTTTATTTAGTAAAAGGTAGAGGACCTCCTTTTTATTACAGATGCAACACGTCGAGGCATACTTTCTACAAGTTCTTTGTAAGTATGAGCAGAAATAGCTCACCATGTTTCTGGCAAGGATGTGAACTAGGGGTGCGACATCGATGTAGATGTTTTCTAAACATCGATGTTTTTTAAAAAACATCGATGTATTTAACAACGATGTATTGGAGTCGATGTTTTTGTAACATCGATGTTTATACCTGTCGATGTTTTTACGCTGTCGATGTTTTATTTTTAAATGGAAAAAGTACCATTATAAAAATTTAAAAATAAATAAGTAGCATAATTTTCATAATCAGCAAATTGAACATACTTTTAGACCAAAGTGGCCAAGTGTGAACGGTCTGAAAGTAGGGATGCGACATCGATGTCGATGCTTTCAAAACATTGATGTTTTATAAAAAACATCGATGTATTGGAGCCGATGTCGCATCACTAGTTGCCAAACCAGTTTTAAGAAACGGGGAAAAAGGTTTAAATACACTGAATTTTAAAAACATCGATGGTTTTGGGGCGATGTATTATCAACATCGATGTTTTAATTTTGAACATCGTTGTTTTGCTATCGATGTCGCATCAATAGTTGCTAAACCAGTTTTAAGAAATGGGAATAAAAGTTTTAAAACATCGATGTTTAAAAACATCGATGTTTTTGGGACGATGTATTATCAACATCGATGTTTAATTTTGAACATCGATGTTTTGAAACATCGATGTTTTGCTGTTGATGTCGCATCCCTAATGTGAACCCGAGAGCAGAAAGTGCTTAAAACTACGACGTACGTCGCAGAACAAACAAAACCTTTGCAGAACAATTTTGTCAAAATTTTGGCCAATTTTTTTTAAATGGTAAGTTACGATGTTCCGCAGAGTAATGCGCGCTCCTCGACACACCTTTTTTTTCTTTTCAAGCTACGGTACAACCTCCCTACACCGCCCAAATTACCACAAACACTTTATAAATGACAAAATATTTAACTTCGAAAGTTATCGACAGAATTTCAAATTCTGAAAATAGGCCTTGGTGTTAAATAAACTAAGTTGATTAATTTTGATGCTTTATTATAAATATGTAATACATATTTAGCCGATAATTGTGTTTTACGTCTGCTTTTGATCTGACTGCAGATTTCAAAACTCGTACAAAAGGCCTTCAGAACAATTGCAACTGCTTAGAGTTGTGTTGCAGAACACTGAATATAATTCTGCACCTGTGGCTGTGAGAAGAGATTGTTGTGAAGGTGTTCATGAGTTGCGGTGTCGTACCCGTCGCTTCTGTTTGTTCCACAAGTGCCTTATCGGATTGAGATCGGGGCACTGAACAGGCCAGTCAAGTAAATTCACCTCATTTTCAGGAAACCAGTCCAGCACACGTTTTGCAGTATGACATGGAGCTCGATCCTATTGGAAGAAACAACCATCATCGCCGTAGTGTAGGCAAGGCTGAATCATCCAGAATGTTGAGGTACACATCAGCGTTCATGGTACCAGGTACATAGAGTAATGGGCCGAGTCCTAACCAAAACAATCCTAAAAAAGATGGATCCTTCTTCGAATTTCTGTAGTTTCCAAATACTTTTGTCCATATAGTATTTGATATAATCAAAGCGTCTTTATAAATAAGCAACTGAAACCCAATGTACTATTTCACGAATTCAGAAGTTCTTTTGAACTTCCCGGAAACCTCTCTTGAAAATTTCCCCCAAACCCCGTTCATTCACGAAACTGAGCAGTTTATTTCCGCCAGACAATTACTTAATCCCGGAGCTTGAATACTTCGAACTTTATCTTGAAATTCTCCCGAAAGTAGTGACTACGGAGAAAGATATTCCCGGCACGCAGTTCCTCCGGAGTATTTTCGGCGAAAATCTCTTTCTCCCACTTTTTCCGGGAGAAGCCAGAACACCTTAACTACAATCCGCCGTTTTCACAACCGTGAGTATTTATTCGCTTCGCCAGTGCGCATGCGCTGTCTTCCTGACCCGATGTTCACTCACTTTTCGTTTCCAAACATATCGCACTTGTAGTGGGATGCAGTAGGACCCTCTCAAATCATCTTCCGTATCTTTCTTCCCTCAAACTCCGATTGTGGAGGGTGCTCGCCGAGTTTTTAGAATTGGGGATTTCCTCCATGGAATTGGGCTTCGGCTGGAAAATTTCGCTGCGAAACCCCAAGTATGTGTGATCACTCTTTTCTCCGGTATTTTCAATTAAAATATTTTCTGACTTAATGTACCAAGCACGATTAAAAAGTTGTCTTGAATAAAACTATTTTTATTTAGATAAACTTTTATTTAAACTAGTGAGATATTTTATCGTGACCACCCATTTTTAAAGATCAAATATTAATTCATCAAAAAAGTTTTAAGTATTCACCAAAGGAGTGCCACTAATGAAATCAAATTTAAATATTGCTTTACTTTAATGAGCTATAAAGTTCTTTCTTGAAAAGTTTTACTTTGTGATCTATTGTCCTATAATTTTGGGTTTGCACCACACGAACAAAATAATTTCGTTGGAAATTTATTGGAATCATCGAAACAATTTCAACTTAAAATCCATCCCACTATAGTCCAAAGTATTTAGATTTTGATTTATAAAGCCACATTTAAAATATTAGAAAATAAAAATAACTTCTGATTTAATGTATCAAGCATTAAAAATTAAGCCCATCATACGATTAAAAATTAATCTAAAATAAAATAATTTTATTTAGATAGACTTTTATTTAAACTTATGAGAAATTTTATAGTGTGTTAACACCCAATTTTAAAGACAAATATTAATTCATACAAAAAGTTTTAGGTATTCAATAAAAGAGTGTCACTTATGAAATCAAATTTAAGTATTAAATAATGCTTTAGTTTAAATTTAAGTTTCTAGAGATGAATACTACTTATACAAAATGTTTGTTACCTTTATATATTATTTTATTCATTTCGCATTTACTGACAATTTGTTGTGCGCTATTATTATCATTTACGATAACATACTTTAAACTTTTAATAATAGTTATTTTACTAATTTGTTCCTCCTTTACAATTTTGATTATTATATTATAAATGTTTTCGCTTCCAAACAATAATAAATTGTTTATTTTTATACTTCTATACTATACTAGAAGAATTACCAGGTATTGATCGAATTGAAATGGTTAAGGAAAAATTTGACCAAAATAATCCTTTTTATTTTTTATAGAAAATACAAATATATCTAGAAATCGGAGTCCGGAAAACAGTTTGTAACACCGTCTCGACGTATCATACAATGTTCTATTATTATAAATACATGTAATCCATTTTATATACATCACAACCCTGGCTTATAAAAAAACTGCTCAGGCGACGAAACAAAAGTAGGCTTTCCGTTTTGACTGTAAATGCCCCGTTTTAAATTAATTTTCAAAAAAATTGCCGTGATTAAATTTATAAAAATAACTCTTGTCTCTCGAATAGACCTAGTTCTCTTAGTTTTTCTATAAAAATTTCTGAATTTCAACAACATAAAGAGAGTGATGACAAATTAATTTCACAAAATATGTTCACCAATTATTTTCTAAACAATTACATTTCACAAGATATATTCACGATTAATTTTCTAAACAAATACATCTTTTCTCTTTCAAATTAAATTTAGTGACATGTGACTAAAGAACGTGTATTATAATTTGAAACTGCATTCATTAAAAAAACAGTATATAAATTTGCCAGCTGTTTCTTATCACCATTGCTAACATACTGCAATATAATAAGTTGCCCGAAACGTATTGAACCCTGACACTAAAAACTCAAGTGGTTAAAATATAAATACTTTATTCACTAAATTGGAATGTGTTTTACAAAACATATAAAATTTACACAGATTTCAAACATGAAACCGACAAAATAAAGCTGCGAAGTAGAATTGCTGCAGTACTGTGAGTACTCAAATTTTACAAAGTTTCATGAAAATATATTAAATTGTTTGGTCGTAATGTGGGCATACATTAACAGATGCAAAACGCGGAAATCACTGATTTTTTATAAAATTGATCCAAAATGCATAATTACTTAAAATGGAAATATATATTAACAATATTTAAACACTCCATTTTAATTTATGTAAATGTTTTTTGTTTAATATTTGGGATTCGATTACTCACGATGAGTTTTCGCTGAGTATTTTATAAACTTTTATTGTAAAAAAATATCATTTGAGAGTCATAGAGTATTTTATTCAGAGCTATTATACACCTCCCTACAATAATAGACCGTCAGTAAGATGTGATGGCATAAGGGAAAAATACATTCTTTAATAAGGGGATAGTCCCCCACGTGCTGCAATTACGCGAGCAACCCTTATGGGCATACTTTCAAAAAGATTTTGATACACAGCTATGGGTATTTGTGTCCATTCTTGCTGCAAGAATGTAGCCAGCTCAGCTGTAGTTTACGGATGTGGAACCCTGGTCCGTAAACGTCGTTCTAACTCGTCCCACAAATGTTCTTTGGGGTTTACATCGGGACTCTGAACAGGCCAGGGAAGACGTTTTCGTGATACCACTGCTTGACAGAAGCTACAATATGACATGGAGCGTTGAAGTCCTTGAAGTAACATTCGTCCATTCCATAAAATTGCCAAAGCGTAGGAAGAACCCGATTGTCCAAAATGTTCATGAAGGCGTCGGCGTTCAATTGACCAGGAACAACATCCAGGCCAAACCACGAAAAACACCCCCAAATAAGCAGTCAGATTTTAAGCAAATCCACTGGCTCCGGTCCAATATTGTATGGTATGAGCCAACCTCTTAATGTTTTTAACTCACTTAACACTTAATCCAAATTCTCCCTCTTTAAAATTGACCAAAGCATTTTAAAACACATTGCTACCCATGTGTACATTTGTAATCAAATTCTATAAGAAAAATTTCTAGAATCGGCAAGTTGAATCTAATTTACTTAAATAAATATGGAATACAAGTGATTGGAATATGTAATTGAAGTGAAGAAAAACAAAATCTTTGAAGTCGAAATATCAAATAAGTATATTAATCCTCTCATAATATTCTTACAACAGTCGTTATTCTTACAACAGTCGTTTTTCTTAAAACAGTCGTTAAATTTTTTTGGAAGTTAGAAAGTTGCAATGCTTTAAGCTAAGCGTATTTCTTTCGCCTTAGTAAAGCAAGAGGTGTTACATTTTTCAACAGGAATGTTTATCACATTAGTACGAGTAAAAAACTGAAAGAAATCTGAGTACAACAAAGTTGTTTATATAATAAATAGTTTTAAAATATTTAGTTTCATCGAAGGAAACTAAGCTGGTAATTTTTTTTACCTTTAAAAGAGTTTATTCTGAAATGCCTTTAATGCAATTATTTAAAAAAATACATTGAATATCGTTAAACCCTCCTCTCGACAAGGAATCCCGCTATTATCAAAACTGGCAAGATCTTTATGGATGAATTACATCGTCATTGGAATAAAACTGACCAGATTTTGATCTGACCAATCATCATCAAAATATAGACAATACCTTGAAAAATAGATGTCTCGTCGATTGCAAAAATTGATCGCATCTTGATGGACGAGATATCTCGTTGAAATAATTTTGAGAGTTGATCTCGGAACTCGTCACTGCTACTTTTATGACGATATATCTTGTCATTAGCAAAATTGATCAATTTTGATGAACGAGATATCTCGTCGAAACTAAATGGCGGTTTAAAATACTTGCGACTTTGAAGAATCATCGACTTGAAATAAAATGTCGAACATATAATTTTATATTTTCCCCCATGTGGAAAATCGTTCCTATAAATACTATCCCGAAACAAATTATTCACACGTAACGAAGAAAGACCCAATGAGTGACAAATATAAAAGTAGGAACTAGTAAAGAAATTTTGCCTTCATCCATGCAATAAGCATGCTTTTCTTATTCTCTAGAAATTGAAAACAACGGTTATTTATTAAAACAAGCTTTAACGATGGTTATTTATAAACGCTGGGGTAAACTTTTATTTACCCGCTATTACAAACAAATTAACTTTTTAAAAGTCACAATTTGGTTGGATTTTTGAAGGCCCTATTTGAAAATGCTGCACCAAACACAAGACAGACAATATAAAGTAGTTGACAAATACAATAAGGAACGTTTTACTAAAACAGAATGGAGAAATATACCCAGTGAGGCACGGACAGTCACCAATAGCCCGTTGTGTTGCTCCAGTGCGACGTTAATTAAATACCTACTTCAACCCTGGGAGGATACACTATAATCAAGACAACTCTGTCTACATCTCAAAAGTTCCTAGAGTAGTGGGTGTCAGGGTGACCGAGCGATGTCTAATTTGATAGACAGTGACGGTAGTAGTGGCCAAGAACAGTGGGACACTGCACATTCACATTTATTTACAATGTAATATAAAGTTTCAAGTATACACGCCATACCGTCCGGTACAAAAACACCGTCTGACACCTCCGAATTGTAAAACAATTCTGTCCTTATTCGTGTTCTTTTTCAGAATAGCACCCAATATTTCATGTTCTTGATCGTATCCACTAGAACACAAGAACAACTGCTCTTGTAACCTATCTGTGTTTGTAACCAACGTGGTGAAAGACAGGGAATCGTGACAGTGGGCATACCCACTGAGACACGACGGCCCGTGGGACATTCTCAAATAGTGTGCTACTGAGTTTGCCCTACCACACAGTGATTACATACGCTACAATCAAGCCTACACCGCCTACATCGCACAAGTTGCTAGCGCAGTGGACATACCTTGAGTCACGACGGTCCATGTGACATTTTCGAATAGTGTGCTTCTGATTTTACCCTACCACACAATGATTACATGCTCTACACTCAAGCCTATACCGCCTACATCTCACAAGTTGCTAGCGTAGTGGACATACCTTGCGCCACGACGGTCCATGTGACATTTTCGAATAGTCTGCTACTGTTTTTGCCAAAACACACAGTGATTACAAACGCTACACTCAAGCCTACACGGCCTACATGTCACAAGTTGCTAGCGTAATGGACATACCTTGAGCCACAACGGTCCGTAAGACATTTTCGAATAGTGTGCTACTGATTTCCCCCAAAACACAGTGATTACATGCGCTACAATCAAGCCTACACCGCCTACATCTCACAAGTTCCTAGCGTAGTGGACATACCTTGCGCCACGACGTCCCATGTGACATTTTCAAATAGTGTGCTACTGATTTTGCCAAAACACACAGTGATTACAAACGCTACACGCAAGCCTACATCGCCTACATCTCACAAGTTGCTAGCGTAGTGGACATACCTTGAGCCACAACGGTCCGTAAGACATTTTCGAATAGTGTGCTACTGATTTCCCCCCAAAACACAGTGATTACATGCGCTACAATCAAGCCTACACCGCCTACATCGCACAAGTTGCTAGCGCAGTGGACATACCTTGTGCCACAACGGTCCGTACGACATTTTCGAATAGTGTGAAACTGATTTTTCTCTACAACACAATGATTAAAAACATCCATGTCTATTGATTAAAAGAATTTTTTCAAGGATCTTATTGGTCAAAACATCAAAAAACGTTTAGAAATGAAAGGAAAACTGTATGTTGAATGGCGGAATTATGCTTGCATGACACCCCAGAGGGTTTAAGGCACAATAAAATACATTGAGTGTAATGAAATTTTCCTGATACATCAAACTCAAAAACAATGCTGGATTTCACAAATAATTCACAAAATTGGACTAAATTCACTATTTTTCCGTAGCTAAAAATTAAATTAACCCTCCAAGTGATTTTGACGAGATATCTCGTCCAAGAAGATCTGACCAATCTTGCTAATTACGAGAAATTGCGTCATCAAGATCTTGCCGTTTTCATGATGATAAGAATATCACGGTTCATTTTCCGTCTTCTGATGAGATATCTCGTTCATCAAGATCATGAAGATTTTTGATGATGACGATATAGTTTCTATTTTTGACGATGACAAGATTAAAGATCTGTTTCTTCTAATGACGGGATATTTTGTCAAAATCTTGGTGATTTCTTGATAATGACGAGATTAAAGTTCAGATTTGTTCTACTGACGAGATATCTCGTACATCGAGATCTGGTCAATTTTGCTAATGACCAACATGTTGTTTCTTATGACTACTCTGGCAGACCGGAGGAGTGCCAGGCCCGTCGAAGACGGCAAGAGGCGAAGGGGTGCGCCTTCCATGTTATTGAGCCCCATTGGGAGGAAGTCCGACGTTGCTCGACATATATGGCACATCCGTTTTACAGGAAGGCCCCTTTCATACATCCATTCACTCACATATATCGTAATTTAGATCCCAATCAGAGGCCGATAACCCCATGATCAAGTACCCCCAGAGGTATTGATTTGGTATGGGAACATGGGGGACTTTGTGACCACGACCTATTTAACGTGCCCCAGTCACTATTAGTGAACACGACGGTCTTTAGCCAGGTCGAAGCGCCGATCTCGCAACGCAATCATCAGAATTGCAGGCACCGCCGAGGACAGAACCCACAACCCTTCTGATCCGAGCCCGACGCTCTACTGACTGAGTTACATACCTTGTCGAGAGAAACACAAAAAGGATTGGTTCCATTCCATTGTTCTTCATGCATTTTGACCGAATTTTGAAAGTTGCAATAAAATCAAAAACAGACGTAAGACACAACTATCGGCTATAATTATGTATTACATATTTATAATAAAGTATCACAACTTTCTTTATTTAAAATCAAGGCATACTTTCGAAATTTTCAATTCTGTCGATAACTTTTGAGGTTAAATATTTTTTCATCGACATAGAATCTGTGTTATTTATAAAGTGTTTGTGGTAATTTGGGCGATGTAGGGAGATTGTTCCGTAACTATAGAAGTAAAAAAGGTGTGGCAAGGAGTACGCTTTGCACTGCAGAACATCGTAACTTAAAATTAAAAAATCGGCCAAAACTTTGATAAAATTAAGTACAAATTGTTCTGCAACGTTGTCGCAGCTTTAAGTAGTTTCTGCACCCGGGGTTAAATGGTTTTGAAAATAATTGGAAATTATTTGAATACTACATTAAAATCAAAAACATACGTAAGACTCAATTATCGGATATAAATATGTATTACATATTTATAACAAAACATCACAATTAATTCACTCTCTGTATTTAAAAACAAGGCATACTTTCAGAATTTTCAATTCTGTCGATAACTTTTGAAGTTAAATATTTTTTCATCGACATAGAATCTGTGTTATTTATTAAGTGTTTGTTGTAATTTGGGCGGTGTAGGGAAATTGTTCCATAGCTATAGAAGTAAAAAAGGTGTGGCAAGGAACGCGCTTTGCACTACAGAACAACGTTACTTAAAATTAGAAAAACGGCCAAAATTTTGATAAAATTAAGTACAACTTGTTCTGCAACGTAGTCGCAGTTTTAAGTACTTTCTGCTCCCGGGATTAAATGACAGGTAAATTAATTAACGTAATACTGATATGTAGGTATTTAAATAACGTCGGTGCTGAAGCAACAGAATGGTCTATTGACGATGATCCGGTATCAATCCGAAAGGAATGATATAAGAAGAACAACCTCATTATTTTGAACCACGGTCAGGTGGTTAGGCAACACCTGAGCTGGCACCCCACTCTCAAACTTCCACACCACGTCAACGTGGGCCACTACAACGCCATTTGAAGCCACTACAGATTTAACGTGCACCATTCCCTCTGTACACGCCAGTCATGGGTTGGATTTGAACTCACAACCCTCCGGTTGCTAATCCGTTACTTTTCCAACCTGGATACCACGGCCCCTATAATTAAATGGAAAATTTTTACAGAAACATTAAAATATCGCATAAAATAAAGTATTTATAATTTTAAATGAGAAAGAAATATTTGTTCCAAAGAGATTTACCACGGTTTTCAACAACTATGCCATCTTTCTAGATGATGTATGCCTTTAAATGGAAATGTGCTTTTATTCTTAAAAGCAGGTATATCTCATTTAATATCTGAGAGCTTTTTACGCATCCCAACATGAAACAGAGCACTTTTCGTTGCCTCAAACATTTTAACTTTAAACATTTAAAAGAATTTTCTTTCCGAGATTTATTTTTCAACCCATTTATTTCCATAAGCATCTGTGACAGGTATAGCTCGGTAACAGTAGTAATTTTTTCCATATTTAAATGTTTGGCTTCCAACCCTGCTTTTTTCCATCATTTATTCTCAACTCTTCTTTCTTGTGAAGTAAGATTGATAAATCATTTGTATTTGAAATATAAAGGTAAAAACACAAGAACATTAGAATGAATTTTTGTAAAAAAAAAAAATGAATGGCTTGATTTGATGAACAGGCATACCGTTGGACAGATTGATTCTTCCACTCCATACCAACGTGATGACATTTGTGGAAAGTACATATTTAACAGATTCAACATACACCAGCCCCTATGTACACGACAGTCTTAGGTCGGATCTATTGTTGACCTCGCAAACCTCAGGTTGCTAATCCGCGGCCTCATAAACTGGTTTACCGTGGTCCCAAGTTGAATGGGAGACACGGTTGCCCGGTTAGAAGAGTGCCTTAGCAACTGGATGGTTGTGAGTTTGAAATCAACCACGGACCGTCGTATTCAAAGAAGGATGCACGTTAAAACTGTTGTGGCCTCAAAACTCCTCACGTTGATGTGGCGTGAAAGTTTGGAGATTGGATTCCCAGCTCAAGTGTGACCTCGTCATCTGACCGTGTTTCAAAATAAGTGGTGGTGTCATCGGATGATTCCTTTCGTGTTTGGTCCCAAACCAGTGTCCCATTGAGTTACTCCAGTGCGACGTTAATTAAAATACCTACCTACCTTTCGCGACATATAATGCTTAAAAAATGGTTTAAAAAAACCCGATTGATTTCATGTTTGTATGTGTTTTTAATTGATAATTTTTGTGGTGTTATTAAGAAATTGTAATTTTATTTTATAGTAAAATTGTAAAATAACGTGACAATAATATATATATATATATATATATATTATCCCATGTTCTACCTCTCACGATTGATAAAATATTGGTAAAAAATTCTATTAAACTTTTCAAAACTAGGTGCATTGTCCATCCAGGAGTTTTAAAAACTCTTCCCATTTGAGAATAAAAACAGAATGCAATGGATCGTATGTTTTCAATCTAAAAACATTTCTTTAAAATATTCTATTTCAAATTTTGGATGACTGGGTGAACAATAATCGAAATTTCGATTAAAAATATCAAGATAGAGAGATCAGGGAATTTCAATTTTCAGCTATAAATAGAGATCACTGAAGCTGTTAAATATACCAAGAATACAATGTATATAATACGTATTTCATATTTTTCTCCTCTTAAATGTGAAATTCTTGAGGTATTCAATGCTACGCTCTTTATTTCATCTCCAAATGCAGACTGTCACAATGTATTTCTATTCCACGAAATTTGTTAGACATAGTGTGACGCTTTTATGCCAGACATTCTGCTTTCTGTGCATTACTTTAAGGTACAGATCTAATATGAATTGAACTTCTCATGAATTTTCCGTACTGCTTTAACTTAACAGAATGAACACGTTGATACTAATTATCCAATTAACTAATGCTAATTAACTAATTACTATTAGATGACCAAACGATTTCCGGGAAGTGTAAGATTGCTTTTCCCCACAACACACATAATGACCAAATTACCACATCCAATGGTTGAAAGAAGCCGGGAGATTCTATTGGTCAAAATTCTTGTTACATAACTTCAAGAAGCGTGTTGTTAGCGTTATTATAACTATAAGCATCAGTAGTGCCTTACTGTTCTTCTGTTCATCTCATACGCGTTTTTCTTTCATTCTTTACAATTCCTAACGTTTTTCGCCCGTTGTGTTACTCTAGTACGACATTAATTACAAAATTACCAAATACCTACCGTTTTTCTTTAAGTGGAATATGTCTTTAAAGTAAATAATAACCTGAGAAATTCTTTCTATTAAAAACATTCTCAAATTATGCCACGTAAGGGAACCATAAAATAACTTTTACTCTTTGGTAGATATATCAACTAATGTCGCACTGGAGAAACAGAACGAGCTATTTGCCAGGCTCCGAGATCAAACCCGAAGAAAGATATCCGAGGGCAATACCACGTAACTTTGAACCACGGTCAGATGACGAAGTCACACCTGAGCTGGTACCACACTCTCCAAACTTCCACACCACGTTAACGTGAGAGGCCACGACGGATTTAACGTGCATCAGTACGTTTTGTATAAGATGGTCTTTTGGTAGGATTCTAACTCGCAACCCTTCGGTTTCTAATCCGTTACTCTTTCAACTTACTTACCGCGGCCCCTTCACTCTTTGGAGGCATCTGTAGCTAAGTAAAATAAACAGAATGGAACCAATGTGGTGTATTTTTAATTGAATTGAATTAGGTATTGAGATTTTTAAAGACATTGGGATATATATATTCCTCAAATCTGGTCTCTGGGCTTCAAATCATTTCAATTTTCTACAACTTATTTGTCTTAATCCTACGGTTTTTGTGAGGGTGGGTAGGTTAAATCTAACCTTGATGAAAACAATAGCTATTTTTCAAATCGCTAATACAGGCCTGATATCTTCTTCCTCTAAGATTTCTATATTCGAATAACTACCTGAAAAGACGACTTTGTCCCTCTTTTAGAGCCGTATCGGCAGACATCGTAGAACAGTAAAAGCAACCATCTCTTAAATCTGAAATAATTGTTGCAGAAAATTTTTTTTATTCATAGATCTCATTCATACAGTTTTGCAAGGGTGTGTTAGGTTAAACCTAACCCCGATGAAAACAATAGCTATTTCTCAAATAGCTAATATAGTCCTGATATATCCTTTCCCTGAGATTTCTACATTCGAATAACTGCCTGAAAGGGCGACTGACTTTGTCCCTCTATTACAGCCGAATCGGTAGACATAGTAGAACAGTAAAAACAACTATGTCTTAAATCGGAAGGAATTGGTACATTAAAATTTTCTTTATTCATAGATCGCATTCATATTATTTTGTGAGGGTCGTTGGTTAAACATAACCCCGATGAAAACAATAGCTAATATAGTCCTTGTATCTTCTTTCTCTGAGATTTCTACATTCGTATAACTGCCTAAAAAGATGACTTTGTCCCTCTATTAGAGCCGAATCGGTAGACATCGTAGAACAGTAAAAGCAACTGTCTTAAATCTGAAGGAATTGGTACATTAAAATTTTCTTTATTCATAGATCGCATTCATATTATTTTGTGAGGGTCGTTGGTTAAACATAACCCCGATGAAAACAATAGCTAATATAGTCCTTGTATCTTCTTTCTCTGAGATTTCTACATTCGTATAACTGCCTAAAAAGATGACTTTGTCCCTCTATTAGAGCCGAATCGGTAGACATCGTAGAACAGTAAAAGCAACTAAGTCTTAAATCTGAAGGAATTGGTACAGGAAAATTTTCTTTGTTCATAGATCTCATTCATATTAATTTTTGAGGGTGGTAGGTTAAACCTAACCTCGATGAAAATAATAACTATTTCTCAAATAGCTAATATATAGTCCTTGTATCTTCTTTCTCTAAGATTTCTACATTCGTATAACTGCCTAAAAAGATGACCTTGTCCCTCTATTAGAGCCGAATCGGTAGACATCGTAGAACAGTAAAAGCAACTATGTCTTAAATCTGAAGGAATTGGTACAGGAAAATGTTCTTTATTCATAGATCTCATTCATATTATTTTGTGAGGGTGGTAGGTTAAACCTAACCCCGATGAAAACAATAGCTATTTCTCAAATAGCTAATATAGTCCTTGTATTTTCTTTCTGTAAGATTTATACATTCGTATAACTGCCTAAAAAGACGACTTTGTCCCTCTATTAGAGCCGAATCGGTAGACATCGTAGAACAGTAAAAGCAACTATGTCTTAAATCTGAAGGAATTGGTACAGGAAAATGTTCTTTATTCATAGATCTCATTCATATTATTTTGTGAGGGTGGTAGGTTAAACCTAACCCCGATGAAAACAATAGCTATTTCTCAAATAGCTAATATAGTCCTTGTATTTTCTTTCTGTAAGATTTCTACATTCGTATAACTGCCTAAAAAGATGACCTTGTCCCTCTATTAGAGCCGAATCGGTAGACATCGTAGAACAGTAAAAGCAACTATGTCTTAAATCTGAAGGAATTGGTACAGAAAAATGTTCTTTATTCATAGATCTCATTCATATTATTTTGTGAGGGTGGTAGGTTAAACCTAATTCCGATGAAAACAATAGCTATTTCTCAAATAGCTAATATAGTCCTTGTATTTTCTTTCTGTAAGATTTCTACATTCGTATAACTGCCTAAAAAGACGACTTTGTCCCTCTATTAGAGCCGAATCGGTAGACATCGTAGAACAGTAAAAGCAACTGTCTTAAATCTGAAGGAATTGGTACATTAAAATTTTCTTTATTCATAGATCGCATTCATATTATTTTGTGAGGGTCGTTGGTTAAACATAACCCCGATGAAAACAATAGCTAATATAGTCCTTGTATCTTCTTTCTCTGAGATTTCTACATTCGTATAACTGCCTAAAAAGATGACTTTGTCCCTCTATTAGAGCCGAATCGGTAGACATCGTAGAACAGTAAAAGCAACTAAGTCTTAAATCTGAAGGAATTGGTACAGGAAAATTTTCTTTGTTCATAGATCTCATTCATATTAATTTTTGAGGGTGGTAGGTTAAACCTAACCTCGATGAAAATAATAACTATTTCTCAAATAGCTAATATATAGTCCTTGTATCTTCTTTCTCTAAGATTTCTACATTCGTATAACTGCCTAAAAAGATGACCTTGTCCCTCTATTAGAGCCGAATCGGTAGACATCGTAGAACAGTAAAAGCAACTATGTCTTAAATCTGAAGGAATTGGTACAGGAAAATGTTCTTTATTCATAGATCTCATTCATATTATTTTGTGAGGGTGGTAGGTTAAACCTAACCCCGATGAAAACAATAGCTATTTCTCAAATAGCTAATATAGTCCTTGTATTTTCTTTCTGTAAGATTTCTACATTCGTATAACTGCCTAAAAAGACGACTTTGTCCCTCTATTAGAGCCGAATCGGTAGACATCGTAGAACAGTAAAAGCAACTATGTCTTAAATCTGAAGGAATTGGTACAGGAAAATGTTCTTTATTCATAGATCTCATTCATATTATTTTGTGAGGGTGGTAGGTTAAACCTAACCCCGATGAAAACAATAGCTATTTCTCAAATAGCTAATATAGTCCTTGTATTTTCTTTCTGTAAGATTTCTACATTCGTATAACTGCCTAAAAAGATGACCTTGTCCCTCTATTAGAGCCGAATCGGTAGACATCGTAGAACAGTAAAAGCAACTATGTCTTAAATCTGAAGGAATTGGTACAGAAAAATGTTCTTTATTCATAGATCTCATTCATATTATTTTGTGAGGGTGGTAGGTTAAACCTAATTCCGATGAAAACAATAGCTATTTCTCAAATAGCTAATATAGTCCTTGTATTTTCTTTCTGTAAGATTTCTACATTCGTATAACTGCCTAAAAAGACGACTTTGTCCCTCTATTAGAGCCGAATCGGTAGACATCGTAGAACAGTAAAAGCAACTATGTCTTAAATCTGAAGGAATTGGTACAGGAAAATGTTCTTTATTCATAGATCTCATTCATATTATTTTGTGAGGGTGGTAGGTTAAACCTAACCCCGATGAAAACAATAGCTATTTCTCAAATAGCTAATATAGTCCTTGTATTTTCTTTCTGTAAGATTTCTACATTCGTATAACTGCCTAAAAAGACGACTTTGTCCCTCTATTAGAGCCGAATCGGTAGACATCGTATAACAGTAAAATCAACTATGTCTTAAATCTGAATGAATTGATACAGGAAAATTTTCTTTAATCATAGATCTCATTCATACATTTTTCAAGATAGGATTTTGAATTCCGAATTCGGGAGTCATTCATTCTGTTCTCCAGCTATCAAGTTTTTTACAACACACATTTCTCTCAACGAATAACATCGCGCTTGATAACTATTGTGGAATAAACAAAAATGCGCCTCCTCTCTATTCTTCATACGGCTACATTCCTTCTATTCCTTTTAGATTCAATTATGTTTCTTCTTCGCTCAGGATTCTGTTCTCTTCAACATTGACTTAAGGGATTGGTACTTTTCTATTGACTTTGATATGTTTACATACGAATATTCTTTCAAATGGATAAAATATTTAAAATATTCGAGTGCTTTCGAAGAAAACCTGATTTCTCTTAGGCTTGTGTTGCTTTCCGTGCAAGGCTAGATAGTACACAATTCAAAAACTGAGGGCATAGATGGGTTTGATATTATCTATGTACACTTTATGCATTTTCATTTAGATTCATATAGTAGTCTAAGTATAAGCAAAATATTTTTATTTACATGCAATTGACTGAAAATGTATTTAATGCCTTTTATATCCCATGCATTTTTAGACGGTATATTATATTTGTATGTATGTATTACGTGTTTCAATTCGGAGTTAAAGCGATAAAAGGGTTATGTATTGTTAATGATAATTGTATTAAATATATTCTACTAGCTTATACCTTAAAAGGGTTACACGTATACAAAACCGTTTTTATTTTATTTTGAATGAAAATTGAATAGAAAGAAGTCGTTATTAGGATAAATAGAATAATCAGAATGAAAATTAAATAGAAGTAGTCTCTGTTAGTTAAGCCACACTGTCGAATGTATCAGCCCTCCGGGGGCTCACATGTATAAATCGTTCGGCAACTGCACACTTCCATACACGTCTTTTAACCACTTTTGATTTTCATGACATATAGACTATTTCCTACGATTCTTTCAACTAATAGATTTGGTTATTTATTCATTGCATGTGCTGTAGGGTAAAAGCAAAGTACTACATTCCTCAAAACTCCAAGGATTAACGTAGAAGGAAGTAATACGGACATTGGTATTGTTACTGTGAGCTACGTTGTGAAACCGTGATTGCGAGAATATCAACAAACACTTTCATGGAAATAAAATAAAATGTTCCTTGGTGGATATTGTAATTAACGTCGTACTGGAGCAACACAACTAAGTACTCATAAACGAGAGTAAACGGGCATTGGCGTCCATGTAAAAGAATTCAGAGTCAATGGCAAGTTGCAGTACTTTTCTCCAATTCATAACACAATTGTTCAGTACGAACTAGTCTGGAGAATACGGAGGTTATGATGATCACTAAGTATCTTCTTCTCTAAGTACTCGTAAACTAGAGTAGACGGCATTGGCGTCCATGTAAGCGAATTCAAGGCCAAGGAAAGTTGCAATACTTTTCTCCAATTCATCCCAAAATTGTTTAGTAGGAACTAGTCTGGAGAATACGGAGGCTACAATGTGCCCTATATATCTTTCTTTCTAAGTACTCATAAAGAAGAGTAGACGGTAAGTGACGTCCATGTAAACGAATTCAAAGTCAACGGCAACTTGCAATATGTTTTCTCTATGTATCCCACAATTGTTCAATAGGATACAAATCTGGATAATGCAGAGGCTATAACGTGCATTAAAATAATTTTCATCCCAAGCACTCAGAATAGCCCTATGTGTACGGGCATTGCCGTCCATGTTAAAGAATTCAAAGCCAATGTACAGCTAAAAAGCTTCGTAAAAAACTATTTCATAACATTCTTTTAATTTAAGTTTAAAGATCACAATTTCAAATTTAATACTCTAAAATGCATATATATTAATACGAACTTCATGAAATACAAAGTGCGGTCTTTTTAAATTTGAATACAGTAACTAAAATAATCTTCATACTTTTATTCAGACTGATGAATTACACGCCGAATCAACAACATCGACCGGAATATGAGCATCCACTTCACAAACTTTAATCCAGTTTGCTTGGAACAAAACTTTCAGGTAATCTCGCATTTAATGAGTGCTCTAAATCACTTCAAAGCTTTAAACAACCCGACTTCGCTTAAAGAATCTTTAGAGATCTGAACTAATTTCACATGGGGAGATAGATTCTGGAAAGTACTCTTTTATGTATAAATGCTCAATTCTTTCTCACAAGTCGTAAATTATTTTAATTACAGTCAGGCGGGGTAGTTGTAAACAAGCGATACAAGCGCCCTCATGGGAATTTCAGAGGAACTAAAAATTTGTGAAATCTTAAAGTTGGCAGCCCTGAGGATACGAAATGGCTATCCCGCGTGTCCTTGAAACACAGCTGATAACAATCTGTTTAGTTTAAAAAATTGTGGTTGAAATGTTTTGGTTTTAAAGTTGTTGTGTGCTGTATTTTCTACTGGCCTCCTTAAGCTATTGAAAGGCATTTAGTTCCAATTTTTTTCTATTGTCAGTTATGTTTGTATCTAACAGAAAATCAATGAATTTTGCTTGTGTGAACTTTAACGCCCCTACAGTTGAAGGTTTACAATTACCCCCTATTTTTCAAGGGACGGGTATTGTAAATATAACTTTTCGACATCAACAATCCACCTTTACCTCACGAATTTGATGAGTATTGTCCATTTTGAAGGGAGATAGTTTTTAGTTCATTCTATTCAGAACGATACGAACTGACTGTTTTATACGAACGGACATCGCTTTGGATTTAAGTTTTGAAAAGCCAAATGCTGAAGAGTGAAAACGGGTATTTGCAAATGATACCAGAAGTTACAGATGGAGGCAATTTTCAGCAGAAGCATCCGCAGAAATACTGCCTCAATATCTTCAAAGAGCCCGGTGAAGAAACCAGAAAATCGTCTAAAACATCACACATGGTAAAGTTCTTACAACTGACCAATTTGTATCCCGCCTGAAGAGACGAGAAGGCAGAAGAGAAAAGAATAAAAGGAAGCCGAGTGGTAAGAAAGTGAAAGAGCCTGGAGTAAGAAAGAAACCAAGAAAGAAGCAAATGGGAAAAAAATCAGGAAAACTCGAGGACAACGAGGATGAAGGACTATTGGAAGAAATAACTGGCATTGACGATGAAGAGTTTGAAGATCTCCAAACATTCAAGGGAAAATATGGAAGATAAGATTCTAGGGGAAGTTACATATTTTCAGTCATGTATTGGGGATATTAAAACGACTGCGTTTCTGCTTGTAGATGTTGAGGGAGAAAGAAAAGAAAACCTATTTTTCTTATGGGTGCAAGGTGGATGACGTTTCTGAAGAGAAGTTTGAGGTCACCGGACTCAAAAGCATTGATAATGGTGACTAAATTCGTTCTGTTTGAAAAAGACAAATTCAGTGTTACCAAAGACCATGCCAAAGCAATTTTACCTTCTACAAACTGTTGCAAAGAAGGACAGAAGAAATTTTCTCATTTGAGTGCACGAAATGTAATGTTCTTTTTCCACCAGAGTTTGTATGTTTAAAATTTTTTTTAATTTTCAAATTTGTATTTTTCTCTTTTTTACACTAAATATTGTACACACAATCTTCATTCAGTAAATGATTGAATTACTTATTCTTATGTATTCCTGGAAGTTCACCTCATGATCAATGCAACTTTCAAGTGTCACTATATTTTGCTGGGGTAAGAAGTGGGAGTATTTGGTAAATGTAAAGATCAAAACGAGGTTGTTGCAAGCACGGTATTAGAAAGGTAAAATTCCATTGGAGTTCCTTCTACTGCCATGACTACTGCTCGCACTGCCACTTGTTCATTATTCAATAAGAGGAGGAAAATCGTTGTTTACAATTACCACTACTTTCAGGGGTAATTGTAAAATGAACACGTTGGGTTAAACTGTCGAATACGGTGTAAAATTTCTTTTCTGGAATCTTAGTATAATCACGAAATATCAAAGGATACTGACAAATTTGATTAGTAGCGTGAACTATGTTTAGTTACTTATCAAGAGTTTGAAATAGGGACTGAAAGTGAAACATACAAATTTTGTTTACAAACACTCCGCTACTCGTATAAATAAACTTTTTTTTTATTTATAATTGTGTGTGAAAATTAAATGGAAAGTAGGATGGTTAAGATTTCGTGTCTATTACGATTAAACCACGTCGTTAAACGAATTAAAGAGCTTACAAAATCACTAAGTGAACGAAAGATTTTCTTTTTTTATGAGAAGGATTTTTTCAGTGTAAGCAAACAATCCAGACTAAATATGGGAATTTTACTTCCTGTTCCTGAGATAGGTAGGTATTTGGATTAATGAGGTACTGAAGCAACATAACGGGCTATTGACTATGTCCTGTTCCTGAGGAGTTTCCAATAGTATATAGGCAGTTAATTAACGTCGCAGTGGAGCACAACGGGCCATTGGAAACTACCCACGATCAATACCGAAGGGAAAAATCAAAGGACAACACCTCGTGATTTTGAACCACGGTCATATGACAAGATCAACACCTAAGATGACACTCCAATCTACAAACTTACCGAACACGTCAAGGTGAGGATATTTAAACCACGACAGATTTAAAGTGTAAAAGCCCTCTGGTTATTCAATAGATAGTGGATATATGGAGTAAATACTAAGCGTAATAAATAATTTATATGCTATTATTACAATTTTTGCATTGTTTAAATTCCTTCTTTCTTCTCTAAGAAATATGTCTTTGCGTGTGTCACTTTTAAACGATACTTAAATTCGCTTAAACTGACTAAATTCTTTGGAATTTTCGTACTCAAATGGGTTTTGTAACCTCATCGTTCCATGTGTTCGGGGCCGACCAACCGGTATAGTGGTTAAGGTGTTAGCCTCTAGATCGGAAGGTCCCTGGTTCGAATCCGGGTCCAGGCATGGATGTTTGTAAACGTATGGTGTAGAGGCGGCTGGTGCACCTTAAATCTGTCGTGGCCGAAAGTCCTCACGTTGGGTTGGCGTGGAAGTTTGGAGAGTGGGGTGCCAGCTCAGGTGTTGCTTCGTCATCTGACCGTGGTTCAAAATTACGAGGTGTTGTCCTCGGATCTTTCCCTTCAGGGACTGATCCCGGACCGTCGTCAATAGCCCGTTGTGTTGCTCTAGTACGACGTTAACTAAAATTACCAATTACCATTACCATGCATTCGGGAATGCTACTAATCGAATATTGGGAAATACAAGAACAAGAGAATTACTAATAGATTCTTTTGGACACGTGCTGAAATGGTATTAAAAAAATAATTCAAATGACGTCATATCCGCAATACGTCCAGGAAGTGTATTACACCACAAAACACTACCTCCACCTATATTTAGCTTGACTGAAAAAGCCTCTCACACAAGATTGAGGCTATGTTAAAACTCAAAATTAAAATGCACAAAAGCACACGAGATAGCAACTTTTCTTGTGTCAAATTTCACCCAAATACCGAATCTCACTCAGATATTTCCTAAAAAAGGTTTCAAACTCACAAACCTCCGATTGCTAATTCGTCACTAATTCAAATAGGTTACCGCGTCCGATTAAAACGCTTTGAAAATCCCTTAAATCTTGATAACTTGCTATTCTGACAGAGGAAACAGCTCTAGATGCTATACAAACGTAGATCGCTATATATATACTGATTGACGAGAAAAATAACGTGTATATTTGTCGTTGGTAAACACTACTCTACAATAATGGACCGGACACCAGCGGATTTGCATTAACGCCGGCTACTTGTTTGGGGGTGTTTTTCGTGGTATGGCCTGGGACCTTTGTATGGTGTTCCTGGTCAATTGAACGCCGACGCCTACATGAACATTTTGTAAAATCAGGTTCTTCCTACGCTCGGGCAAATGTATGGAATGGCCGAATGTTTCTTCCATGACGACAATGCTCCATATCATGTTGCAGCCTTTGTCGAGCAGTGGTATCGAGATATGGACATAAAACGTCTTCCATGGCCTGCTCGGAGTCCTCACTTAAACCCCATAGAACATGTGTGGGACGAGTTAAAACGACGCGCTTACGGACATGGGAACCTCGTCCAAAATCTACAGCTCAGCTGGCGACATTTTCGCAGCAGGAATGGAAACCAATACCCATAGCTGTGTATCAAAACCTTGTTGAAAGTATGCCCAGAAGAGTTGCTAGTGTCATTGCAGCACATAGGGGACCATCCCCCTATTAAAGCATGTATTATTTCCCTTATACCATCACATCTTGCTGTTCGGTCCATTATTGTAGGGTAGTGTATAATTTGTATTGGCTTTTCGGTACCAGTTTTTCTGGCGCTTCAGATTATTTTGATGCTAAATACAATTTGAAAGAAATCACAATCTCTGGAATTAAAAAATACTTTTCGATACATTCACCGTAATACAGGAAATAAACGTTTTTTCAGTGTTTTTCAATATAAAGGTCGATGACAGTCTACATTTACTCTGTAAGCGATAAAATGAAGTATAGGCTATTTACATTGGCTTCTACTGACGTGACCTCAAAAGTCATTTGAACCGAACTTCATTTTCCTAAGTCGATGTATTGATTTCACATCAATCGAACCATTTATATGTTGGTGAGTGGATGAAATATGATTGTGCAAATGCATTTTTTATGAGAATTTTACTTAGAAAACCCTTTTTGTAACCACAGGGACATGCTATTCCAGTTGTAAGAACAACGTATTAGCAGCTGGAGGGTTGTAAGTTCGAAACTTGGTACAGCCAAAGACTGTCGTGTACACGGGGGCTGGTGCATGTTAAATCTTTTGTGACTTCAAATATCCTCACGTCGGCGTAGTGTGGAGGATGGGGGTTACAGCTCAGGTTCTGATCTCATGTTTCTAAATTACGTGGTGTTGTCCTCGGTTCTTGACCTTCAGTATTGATCCCGGACAGTCTTCAATGGCCCATTGTCTTGCTCTAGAGCAACGTTTCTTAACTACCTATCTTGAGTAACCACACGTTCTTGTAACACAAAATAGGTGATAAGTGAATGTATATTTACAGTGTGTTTAAAAAAATATCGGTAAAGTCAGTCTTGCAAATGACGAGAAAGCAGGTCGAGACAACTAAAAAAAGGTTAAGGTCCGTCGATAACATAGCTTCTGTGACGTAAGGCATCATTTTCAGCTGCATGGTACACGAAAATCCGATATAGGAATAAGACCTCGCGCCACAAAAATGATGTTATGTATTGACTTAAACAACGTCCTCTAACAGCTAAACACCACATTTCGGGACACACATTCTTTGTAGATAGGTATTTTAATTAACGTGGTATTGTAGCAACACAATGGGCTATTCACGACGGTCCGGGTTCAATCCTTCAAGGAAAATATCCTATGATCCTATGACAACGAAACGTAATTTTGAACCACAGTCAGAAGACGATCACACATTCTTTGACAAACATATGCTTGTTTTGACCCGTCTACTGCCCTTTAGAACATGACCAGATATTTTCAAAATACCATATATATATATATATATATATATATATATATATATATATATATATATATATATATATATATATATATATATATATATATATATATATATATATATATATATATATATATATATATGCGCTGCTGTTCGGTTGTATCGGGAAAGATATCCAACGAGGTGCCAACCAAATCATCATTCTAATGTTCCGCTCGGGTACATTAGAACCACATTGTGGAACGTGGATTCTTCACAGCCACGATTCAGGATACTCTGCGGCCGCCAACAGCATGAACACCTATATTCGAAGAAGGTCTGTTGCATGCTCTGGACCGAAATCTCGATACCAGTATACAGACGCTAGCGGCTGCCATCGGAACATCTCGATCGACTGTCCGTCGTATACTGCAGGGCGAAGCCTTACATCCCTTTCATCTTCAGATAGTTCAGTTATTGCAGCCGGATGATCCCCACGACATGTCACGTTTGCACTGTGGTTTCTACACCAAAGTGTGGCCAACACGCAATTTTCGAGTTCTTTGATGAAGCAATCTTTTCACGTGTAGGGGTGTTCAATACGCACAACGCACACATGTGGGTCTTGGACAACTCACACGGAACCCGACCTCGAGCTGCACAACAACGCTTCATTGTTAATGTGTGGGCGGGTATCGTGGGGGACAGTTTAATCGGGTCATACATCTTACCACCTCAACTGGATGCTCGCAAGTATCTCGTCTTTCTCCAAAAGGTACTTCCATAAATGCTTAGCGATGTCCACGCACAATGTGGGAATGTGGTTTCAACATGATGGGGCGCCATCTTATTACGCAAGATGTCTACGTAACCATTTGGACCGTACATATGGAAACAATTGGATTGGGCGTACCATACAACACAAAATGGTGTTTTCTACGAATATGAGTCGCAAAATGCTAAGAAATTGCTCATATACTCCCCCAAACACCATTAAAAACAAATATACGAAAAAAAATTCGAATAAGAAAATTTAAATCAAACCTGCAGCAGCAGTCGGGAGACCGGCACACAAAGCCAGAAGATCGCATCAAATGCCGCAACTCACTTAGTTCCAACAAACCTCCAACACCAATGACTCAGAGGAAATGACGAAATAGAAATAGTCATCGGTGGCGTAATTGTTGATAATAATAAATCAGCTTCATCTTATTATCCATGCTATGTCTGCAGCTTTCAGCGCGCTTGCATGGTTAGTTTTAACTTTTCTTCTAACTTCCGTTTTCACTTTCGTTTTCTGGTTTAATACATATGATTTTTATTTTTATTTTGATCTTTCATTAATTTACGTATTTGAATGATATATATATATATATATATATATATATATATATATATATATATATATTCAAAATTACGGGGTATTGTCCTCGGTAATGGTAATTTTTAATTAACGTCGTACTAGAGCAGCCTATTGACGACCTATTGACGATGGTCCGGAATCAATCCCCTAAGGAAATGATCCTAGGACGACCACGTAATTTTGAACCACGGTGTTGTCCTCGGATCTTTTCCGTTGGGATTGATTCCGGACCGTCGGCAATAGCCCATTGTGTTGCTTCAGTACGACGTTATTTAACATACAAATCTACCTGTTCTTAAATTCTTCATTGATATTTTTATGCCTGAAAGTATCTCTGAAAAATAACACTAGTTTTTAAGTTATCATAAATGCAAATTTGGGACGCTGTAGCCTGGTTGAAAGAGTAATGGATTTACAACCGGAGGGTTGCGAGTTCAAATCCAACCATAGACAGTCGTGTACAAATAAAAATGCACGTTAAATATGTCGTGGTGTTAAATATGTATAGAGTGGGATGCCTGCTCAGATGTGACCTCGTCATCTCACCATGATTCAGAATGACGAGTTGTTGTTCTGGGATCTTTCCCTTCGGGGGTTGATCCCGGACGGTCGCCAATAGCCCGATGTGTTGCTTTTATGCGACGTTAATTAAAATACCTACCTGTATGGATGATCCAAACTCTGGGTACAGCTACAGTCTACGTTTATGAGCGGTGGCAACAACCTTGGCGAACTTCTAAAGTTGCCAAGGAAATAATTATTTCAAAACTCTTTTTCTTTAAAAATTATTTTTCTTTTTACAATGAAAGTTTGAAAACACATTTGAGAACTTTTTAAAAGTATAATTTTTAAAAAATTTCGCAGAAAGGAGTAAGCTAAGACACATTTGTGAACCAGCAGAAAAACTAAGCTGCGAATGTTGGGTAAGAATACCCTGAAACGTATTAATTACACTAAATACAGTAGGCTGTTTAAAAAGAAAAATATTTTGAAAAGAAAAAAAAATACAACCTAATACGTGAGAAAAGTTCCGGAAAAATATAATTAAAAACAAATTCCACAAATGGCGAATTTGTGGAATTTCCACAAATGGAAAATTGCCAGCTGAGGCGTGATCTCGTCATCTGACCGTGGTTCAAAATCACGAGGTGCTGTCCACGGATCCTTCCCTTAGGGGACTGATCCCGGACCGTCGTCAATAGCCCGTTGTGTTGCTCTAGTACGACGTTAATTAAAATTACCTTACCCTACCCAGAAGAACATTTCGTTACTTTGAACCATGGTCAGATGACGAGATCACCTGAAGTGGCACCCTACTCAAACACTTATATAACACGGCAACATGAGGTCATTTAAGACGGTGACAGAATTTAACATGCACTAGTCTCCACGAACGCGATGGTTATTGGTTTGATCTTTTTTCAAACTGGCAGGTCTTCGGTTGATAAGGCGGTACTCTACCATCCAGGCAACTGCCTCCCGAATATGAAACAGAAACTACAAAATGCTTAAATAAATATGTGCCCTTTCCGGCTTTCATTTCAGACTCACTTTCTAGATTTTCACATATGCAAACAAGCATTTGTTTTTGTTTTCGAAATATTCAATGGAAATTAATGAGATATTTCACGTTTTCATTTTACTTGAATTCATTCCCTTTCATGGCATTTAATTTTTTTTTTACCAGAGGTGAAATATTTAGATCAAAATATAGACATTCCTTCATTCTGCATGACCTCCTTTGAAAGATTAAACCGAACCAAATATATATTCTCGGAATAAGATACAAAGTAATCAGCTTTTTACATAACTACCTTTAAAAGTCAACCAATGTATAATTGAATCATACTTTATTTCACGAAAAAACATTTAAGACGATTAGTTTTCCAATTATTTAAGTTTGATAAAATTAAATAAAATTTTATTCCTGAATAAAATTAAAAAAATTTGATAAACCCATTACTTTCAATTTTAAAAAATTAATTTTTTCGTTTGAACGACCGCACATTAAAAAGTGTATCTACAATATAATACTGTCACTTTTGCCTTTATTAAACACATACTCAGAACGTACACTTTTTCGGTTGTCAATAATTCCAACTGAATATTTATAAAACTAACTATGGTGGACGATAAAACAAATCGTGATGATAAGTGATAATAAGATAAGTTCAGACACAGATAGCTGTGTCAACGAAGATAAAGTGTAGTAAGTAAATTCTAATATCCCATACTTTCTTCACACACGATGCTATTGATTTACTCTACTCTTCATGAAAATAAATTTGGTAGGAACACTGTTATCTGTTTTATGTCTCAGTGGTAAAAACATATGGTAAAAATATCTGAAAATACGAAAGTTAAAACGAAGTCACTAAGTGTCTACTACCACTTTAGACGCATGCAAAGATGCGTTTTGACTGTATAATAGAGTGGAGCGAAAAACACGAATTTCGGAAAATGAAAACGCCTATGGTGGGAATAGCTGGGGACTACCATGCTTATTAATAATACAAAATATGAGCTTAATCAATTAATATTTTCAGGTGCCAATTCACTTTGAAATTTCGAAATTTTGCCTATTTTTTCACAAAAATGATAATAACGAATTTAAAAAATGTAATACATTTTATTTAAAGCCATGGGTGTGTGAAATGAACTTCCTTGCGTGTAAAAAAATTTTTATACCTAATATTATCCCGGAAAAAAAAATTCCCCTTTTTTTAGAGCGTCATCACCCGCGTCTCTGCTCCTCTCAATAGACTCGTCATTGCGACCATGCGTATACATGCACTTCCCCTTGGAGCTCTTCGCTGTTTTTGCATTATGAAAACAACCCAGAACACAGTGGCTGCATATCGAGTTCCACCCCACCCCCCTAAAAATTTCAATTTGAGTTACTAGCTTACCCTAAAAAATTAAATTGAAGTTGCTGGCAAGTGGTTTAGCTTAAAACTGGTTGATTTTGGCTTTTGGTTTCAAATCTGGGTAAAGCAAGTCTAGAAGCAATTATTGACCAAATAAATCCATCTCAATGCCTCTGTACCACGTACTGTACTATATGCTTCAGTTACTAATTTAACGCAAAGTTCTACTCTCTAAAATTCAAAATAAAAAATATCTGAAATAAGAAAAAAATAAACAGCAAAATACGCACCAACAAACGAAAGCGAATCAATTTGAATAAAGGACATAGTTTTCCTCGATAGACATGATCGGTAGGGCATTTGCAGGAGGATACACCTACTAGATATTTACAAAAAAAGTGGGCGGGTATTTAAAGAAACCCAGACACCTCCACTCCATGTGGTGAAATACGAGTTATTTATCCCGTATTAACAAGCGAAGAAAGGGAAGCGCCCGTGCACCCTATTAGTTGAGGAACGCAATGATGAGTCTATTGAGAGGCGTGGAGACATGGGTGATATAGCGCTCTAAAAAAGGGGGAATTTTTTTAATTTCCGGGATAATGTTAGGTGTCACACTTTTTTTTACAAGCAGGGAAGTTCATTTCACCCACCCATGGCTTTAAATAAGATGTATTAAATTTTTTTAATGCGTTATTATTATTTTTGTGAAGAAATTGGCAAAATTTCGAAATTTCAAAGTGATTTTGGCACCTGAAGATATTAATTGATTTAGCTCGTATTTTGTATTATTAATAAGCATGGTAGTCCCCAACTATTCCCACCATAGGCGTTTTCAATTTCCGAAATTCGTGTTTTTCGCTCCACCCTACTGTATAAACCTTGAATGGGGGAAATGGTTATCGATCAATGTCCTTGTTAATAATACAGTTAATAATCCAGCAGTGTCCTTGCAAAGAATACAGTTAACAATCCAGCATTGTGTGTGTTCATGTTAATAATTCAGCAGTCTGCATTAACATGGTTTCCATGGAAGCATGACATCACCTTACAAAAAGTTAATTCAGAAAATTTCAGCGACGAAAAAAATAGCTATAACTTAAAGAAAATTCGAAGATTTTGTAACATAGATCTGAATGAGAGAGAGAGAGAGAGACGTTAGTTTTTATTTTAACGTCCTTGATATTCCCAGCAGGAATCCAACCAAAGAATTCTGACACCTCAAACCTGAAATTGTTTTTTACTATGATTTGACCTATGATTTTATGATTGTTACTATGATTTGACCTGTTATTTTTGAAAGTGGTATATGTCCATTTTTTCATACATCGAGATATTTAAGGGTTTGCGTTTAAATTCATTTTTAAGTATTGGCAATTCAATTTGGATGATGTTTTTAACGCTATAAACCTGTTAAATTTTACTATGCAATAATAATTATTAAAACTGCTAAAGAAAATAAAATAATATTTTTTCAAGGTGGACTTATACCACTTTCAAACATAGCAGCTCATTTGTTAATGGTGTTCGTCATGCGAAATCGGTTCCTTATTTAACTCTCTTGATGGTTGTCTTAACAAGGTATCTCGTCATTAACAAAATTGACTAGATTTTGATGGACGAGGTATCTCGTCATTAAAAAAACTAACAAGACTTCGATCACGTCATCATCAAAACATCTACAATATCTTGATGATGAGATAGCAAGCTTGATCAAATCTTGAAGGTTGAGATATCTCGTCGAAACAACTTGGAAGGTTCCCAAGACTTTTTTAAAGGTGTCCTGGTAAATTTACTTAATTGATACTACAGACTTCTCCCTTACCCAATTATTCTTATTAAGGTTAGCATGTAGTGCAGGTAATAAGCGCAGTGGGTCCTTGCTCATAATCTATCGTTATCTCTTCATTTTTGCACCTTCATTAATCATAACTCATAACAATAATATACTCTATAACAAAAAAAATCGACGCACCTAGAAGGATTTGTCCGATTACGATAAAAAATGGTATAATGAACAAACACACACACACACACACACATATATATATATATATATATATATATATATATATATATATATATATATATATATATATATAATGACATAAACCACACAAAATAACAAAAATAACCAAACAGCCGGTTTATGTTGTCTGGGTCAGGCTCCTCCCCGATGACGTCCTGATCCACCAACATTTCTTCATTTTTTATAATTATTAAGACTTTTAATGTAATTGTTTAGAAAATTCCTGGGATTTTGGAATTATATATATATATGTATAAAAACAAACGATTAAAATTTCAGAACAAATAAAGGAATTATTTCAGAGTTTGACCGTTACAAAGGGAGGAAGTCAATAAGGCGTCGGTCCACCTCTGGCTCTGGCCTGGATGCAAGCTGTCACACGACATGGCATAAACTGAAAACGTTCCTGGAAGGTGTCCTGCGGAATTTATTGCAAAATTATTTCCAACTGTCGGGCTAAATGGTCAACATTCCGGAATGATTGCAATCGATTTCCCATAACGTCCCAAATGTGGTCTATGGGAGAAAGATCAGGAGACCTGGCTGGCCACGGAAGTGTTGGAAAAACGTGGAGACGTTTCATAGCAACCCGTGCCGTGTGCGGCTGGGGATTTATCGTGTTGAAAAGCAAGTCCGGGGTGTCTAAAAGGAACGGTAACACAACCGGTGGTAGAATGTCGTCTACGTACTGCTCTGCTGTAAGTGTGCCAGAAATGACTACCAAAGTGGTCCGACTGTCAAAGGATATGGCACCCCATGACACCCTGTTCTGGGCATGTGTGGCGTGAGATAGTAAGGGCAAGATCTCCACACTGCCCTGAACGTCTCCAGAAACGTCTGCGGTTGTGGTCAGGGCACAATTGGAAACGAGACTCATCACCAAAGACTATACGTC